>JAUMHP010000010.1:433977-446504 GCA_032361065.1 Enteromius trimaculatus | reverse complement strand
GTGTAGTAGTCGTGTCCCATTTCTTAGGGGAAAATATTTAACCCTTCCCCTTTTCACTTTATTTCAAGGGGAAGGGGAAGGGGCGAGGGGTAGGCTAGAAAATAGAATTGGGATTGGGCCTTACTCACTCTCATGTCATTCCAAACCTGTGTGACTGACTTTCTCCTGCAAAACATCTTTAAAAAGAATGTCTCAATGCTTCTGTGTGGACACACAGTGGAAGTCAACGGGTTCAATGTTGTTTGGTTCCCAAAACTCTTCAAAACATCTTATTTTTTGTGTTCAATAGAGGAAATAAACTCTCACAGGTATGGAATAGGTTTGCACTGTTTGAGGGGGATTGTTTTTTCCTGATAAAAAAATTTGAGTGTGATTTCTGTGATATAAAAACTTATGTTTGGTCTATTTGTTTGTAGAGCTGAAAAATGTGTACATAATAATAATAATAAAAATAATAATAATAATAATAATAATAATAATAATAAGTAGCAACAACCATTATTATTATTATTATTATTATTAATAATAATAATACTACATAGTAATAATATTATAAAACAATTATTATTTATTAAATAGTGCATATTTGCTATTATTACTTATTAAATAATAATTACTAATTTTTATTATTATCATCATTATTAATTTATAGTCATACTGATATATAATTACATTTTATTATTAAAAACAAACTAAATTAAATAATTAAAACTAAATTATTTCAATTAATTTTAATATTAAACAAAATAAGAAATACTGCCATTGCAATATTTCACTATGAAAAAGTCTTTAAGAAAAATATGATAATATGATAATAATAAAAAACTCTCTCCTTAACAATCTATCATATCAATGTGTGTACATAATAATAATAATAATAATAATAAGTAGCAACAACAATAATAAGAACAACCATTATTATTATTATAATAAATAATAATAAATAAAAATACTTAATAATAATATAACATAATTAGGATTTATTAAATAGTACATATTTGCTATTATTACTCATTAAATAATAATAATTAATATTACCATTGTTCATTTATAGTTATATTAATATATAATTACATTGTATTATTAAAAAGCAACTAAAGCTATAAAAATACATTATTTCCAAAAAATGTTATATTAAACAAAACAAGAAATACTGCAAAAAATATAGCAATATTTCACTATAAAACAATGTATTTAAGAAAAATATTATAACAATAAAATGTTATACAAAATGATATGAGGGCGAGCAAATAATAAAAGTGCTTATTTTTAGGTGAACTCTCTCCTTCAAATTCATTTTTTTTAATTATTATTTTTTCGTATTAATCACATCAAAATAAAAGTTTTTCTTTATATAATATACTTGTATGTTCTGTGTATATTTATTAACTATATATAAACACAAACACATGCATGTATATACTTAATGAAAATATGTTATGTTTATATATTAAATATATTTAGATATAATATCAAACATAAGAAAATAAATATATAAATGCATTTACATGTAAATACTTTCAAAATATATACTGTATGTGTGTGTTTAATATAAACATAATAAATAAACACACATATTATGTAAATAAAGACTTTTATTTTGGATGCGATTAATCATTTGACAGCACTAATATAAAGTTTTTTCGTTTATATATTTCAATGCACTTGCCAAATGCTTTTATCTAAAGTCTCTTCGAGTGCATTTAAGGCGTATAATCACGCATTCCTAGAAATCGAACTCATGACCCCAGCGTTGCTAGCAGCAGCATGCATGCATCAACCATACATAAAGAGACAAATATAATCTTTCAATGCAATGTGCAAGTGCCTCATCCAAATGCAGAACTGTAATGTGTGTGTGTGTGTGAGTGTGAGTGTGTTTAAGCACCCGTGCCTGTGTTTATGTGTCTTTCTCTCTGGATCTGCTCTCGTATGAGTCTCTGTTGCTCCTGTAGTTCTCGTGATCCCTCCTCCCTCAGACGGGTGATCTACAACACAGAGACACGCAACCACACGCATTCCCAGAATTATTATATGCATAACAAAAACAATACTCTGTGCTGCTAGAATCTGCTACAGACCCGCAGTAACCCGTCACTCAGACTCCACACGACAAACACTGACGCCTATCGGCTGCTCTCTCCAACACGAGGCATTACTGACACATCCAGGGTTACAGTCTGAAAGTTTGTTTCTTCATCAGATCTGGAGAAATGCGTCTCTGCATCAGCGTCTCAGTAATGGAAGTGAATGGGTGCCGTCAGGATGAGAGTCCATCACAATAATCCACAGCACTCCAGTCCATCAGTTAACTTCTGGAGAAGACTAAAGCTTTAAAGTTTAGAGCCGTTTTGGTTGTAAACGCTGCTTGATCTGAGCAGGTGTCTCTCCTGATTCAGACCAGAACACTTTATCACTGGAGGAAACATAATTATGGATAATTTGAGTTAAAATCATTGTAATGCTGGATTAGTTTGATCTTTTGTCAGATGTTAACTGATGGACTGCAGTGCTGTGGATTATTGTGATGTTTTTATTAGACTCTCATCCTGACGGCACCCATTCACATCCATTGCTGAGACACTGATGCAGAGACACAATTCTCCAGATCTGATGAAGAAGCAAACTCATCCTGATCTCGGATGGCTTGTAGTGGAGTACATTTTCTGCATTTCTTCATTTTTGGTTGAACTTTCTTTTAAATGCAATGTTTTTGATAAAAGCATCCTCTAAATGCATTTTTGAAAAGCAGATATTAGCTGTGCTTTATAATCACCTAGCAGAAGAAAGTGCATCTAAATTAACTTGCTGTACATTTGGAGGGACTTACAAGCACTTTCTTACAAAATAGCCATTTGTTAGGCTGCGACACACAAATCACAAGCACTTCGAGTTAAAACAAAGCTCGTACCTCCTCTTCTAATGTGCGGGTGATTTTAACCTCTTCTGCTTTCACACCGTCTGCCTGTCGCTCTCGCGCCTCCAAATCTACAAAAAATGAATTAAAAAAAGCAAACAAAAACAAATATCACTCTTTCCTCAGAAGTGCATGTTTATATCTGAAGTAGGGCTCTGCAATATGGACAAAATAATCATATTGGGATTTTTTTGAACTAATATTGCGATTGCGGCAACTGTTTTTGCTTTTTCAAACATTCAAAATGTATTCAGTGCATAAGAAGTGCATAACAAAACATTTCACAGTGAATGAAATAACATTTACTGACAATGTGCGCATGCATCATATGATAGGTAATTGCGTCGGTAATTTCTTTGTGCCGCTTCTGAATATAAAATTCCGAATAAAAATCTAAGTAAATGATTAGATAAAATTGCAGCCTTATGCGATTTAGAAATTGCATGTGCTTAAATTTTTTGCGCTTGCGATTAATTGCACAGCCCTAATCTGAAGTCTGAATTGAGAGGTATAAAGTTGCAATTGATTTTTTTTTATGTGTGTGTTCCTGACTTTTTTCTCAGAATTGTGAGAAATAAAATACAAGAAGGAAGCAGAAATGAGTGGATGAAGAGGAGCTGACCGAGTTTAATCTTCTTCCTCTTGTCATCTAGCTTCCTGTTTCTCTCCTCGGCTTGTTTTTTAGCAGCACGGACCTTGTCGTACGCAGCCTGAAAGAACAAAAAAAGACAAATATTTCTATATCAGTGTGAGAGGACCTCAAGATGACTTAAAATAATTTTAAATAATCGGAGGAAACTTTTTTTTTATCTGCATTCCCGGAAAACGTGTGTATAGAAGTGTCTAAAACTGATTTCTAGACCTAGAAAAGGCATGGAAAATAACCACCATGGAAATCTGCATTATGAATATGCATTTCCTTAGTTATGCCAGACTCAAAAAATTAAAATTATCAAGTAGAAATATAATTTTTTTAACATCCTTAAAAAAAAAAAAAAAAAAAAAAAAAAAAAAATCACAATCCACTAAAATAACATTACACTCCTAAAAATTCTAGAATTCTTAATTTATTCATTTTTGTTTACTTTTAATTCTTTCATTTTTATGTGTTCTCTATTTAATCAATCTATGGGCACTCTTACTGTTTTGTAAACATAAAAACTGTAGACACCGCCGAGATACTGAACAGAGGGTTTTCAAATACTGTTACAGACAATGGAGTAAAAATGATTGCGGTCATCTATAGTAACTGTGCTTTATGATGCATGAATTATGACTCGGGTGATTCTCACCTTGGCAGCGGCGTCTGTCAAAACCTCCAGAGCCTGGGACAGCTGGTGGAAGAGCTCCGCTGCAATCCAGAAAAACACACACTGACTGTAAAACAAGTGAAAACCCTTGAACAGGTGTAAAATCTCCCATCTATTCAAACACTCAACTCAACCTCTCTGAAGAAACTAAGATATGATGCTTTATTTACAGGCCTCAGATCATAGATTATTATTATCATTGTAGCAGATCTGGTGCATTTATTGAGCTCAGCACACTTCAATTTGAATAACATAGTGGAGAGATGATTTATTCTTCTTTCTGTTTTTTTAAACTTGACCCTTTTGACTGGTTCTGTGGTCCAGGGTCACATGTTATATACATGATTTATCTTCTTCTTTTTTCCTTTTTCTACCTCTCTACTTCCTATAGCATGATTCAGGTTTATTGTTGAAGGTTTAAGTGCTGTTTCGTGTGTTCCAGCGGGGTGCCGGCGCTCTCACGAAAGCTGTTCCTGTTAATGACACCCCACTGTGCTCCTGCGTGTAAACGCGGGCCCCGCCGGAGCGCACGAGGGGCCGCCGGACCCCTAATGACTCGCTGATGGCATGGCTGCTTCTAACAAGCATCTGCGAGCTCTGCTTTCACCCCAGAGACCCCCGTGGAGCCCGGCTCGGGTTACAGCGGTACCTGCGTGATTACCAGAGCCGGGCCGTCCGCACGCAAACCAGGTCAAATATACTCCAGAGGGTACAACGCTCCTAAAACAAGTCTCCTCGGCTCACCCAGGCTGCATTTAGTGGATCAAAAATACTGTTAAAATAGTCAGATATTATTATGACCTAAAATCACTGTTTTCTGTGTGGATCTGTGTTAAAGTGTGTTTCTGTGATGTTCAGCATCATTCCTCCAGTCTTCAGTGTCACATGATCTTCAGAAATCATAATCATATACTGATTTACTGCTCAACACACATCTCTGATTATGAAAACAGCTGTTCTGCACAATATTTTTGTGGAAACCGTATTACATTGTATTTCTCAGGATTTACAGATGAATAAAAAGTTTTTAAAAACAGCATTTATTTGAAATAGACATCTTTTGTAACATTATAAATGTTTTTTACGGTCACTTTTCATCAATTAATTTAATGCATCCTTGCTCAACAAAATTATTCTTAAAAAAATCAATCAATCAATCAATTACTCCCCATTACTTTAATGCATGAACACATATATGTAGATTTTTTTTCTTCATTTTTTATTTATTAATAGTGATTCTCATCACTGTAATGTATTTTTATTTAAATAAGCATTATTTAATAATTATGTTAGGCTATTTATTAATATAGAATTTAATAATTATATCAATTTTTATTTTTTATATTATTTAATTAAATTAGTTTCTTTCCCTTTTTTCTAAACTCTAAACATTTGGAAATGAGAATTTGGTTTATTTCTTTATCATTTTACAATATAACGATCAGCACAATTAACAAAATAAATATTCAGCATTAAGTAGCATCAGAGCATACAAATATGGAAACATATACATCATCAATTCCAGTTTATGTAGCTAGATTAAAACAGAAATCACATAACAGCACATGAACGGTCAGTGTGATAACAATGGGTATTATCCAGGCACAAGTCAAAGGGTTCATAAAGGAGGAAATGAGAATTTGATTGGAATATAATGGCATTCTGGTCGGTTAAACATACTTAATTGTCATCAAAATAAATGTCACAATGCAAAAATGGTCTTTTTATGCAAACTATAATTTCTTACAGGAGACATAAGCTAATTTAGTGGCCTGTTATAATTATTTTATATTTTTATGTTATAATAATCAGAAATGTTTCTTGAGCAGCAAATCAGAATATTAGAAAGATTTCTGGAGGATCATGTGACACTGAAGTAATGATGCTGAAAATACAGATTTGATCACAGAAATAAATTACATTTTAACACGTACTCACAACAAAAACAGCTATGCTAAATTCTAAAGCTTTGTGACAGTTTGTACTGCATTTCTGATCTAACATATGCAGTCTTGCTGAACAGAAGAAAACATCCTAATTAACTGCCTCCAGTGTACCGTGACCTTTGCCTGACCCCGTGCAGACGGACGGCTCTCGCGTGAGCGGTCATACGAGAGTCTGCATATTCCATGATTTCTGAGAAAGCAAACCTGCACCGTAACCCATTATGCCTCGTTTCCCAGTTTTGACTTAATCAGGAATTGTCGAAGGCCTCCAGAGACCGCAGAGGGGGAAAAAAGCGACTCTCAAACACGCCATCTTTGTCCAAGGTGCTTTTTTCCTGACACTGAATGATTTTCCCAGCATTGATTATGCACATGTTCTGGGCAGACGGAGTCAGGGGGGGTATAAGAGAAGCCACATGCTGCAGGCCTGAGCTCTGAAATCCACCGCTAACCGTCTCGTCTTATGTCACGCTGCCTTGTATCTGCCCCGACTGTTTGCTCTCAGTTTGGAAGCCTGTGCTTGTCTTGGCCGGCGTATGTTTGACTTGTTTAACCCATGAATTTAACCGTATCTGATCTACAGTGGCTTCATGCTTGAACGCTCAAGAAAATAATGTCCCTCCAGAATCAGCTAAAGGATATTTAGGATTTCGTAACAATAAACAATATAAAGGATTTTGTAACAACAAAAAGAGGTTAAAACATTTTCTCAACTCCTCCCTATAACGGTAATGCATTTCTGTTTTTTGCAATACTCATTTATAGTGCTTCACATTATTGTAGGTATTTTAACTAATTCAAATAAGCACTATTTATATTTTATTAAATAGAATAATATTATAATAGTTTGAATAATATAATAAGAATTGCCTAAATAATAAAAAAAATGAAAATAATAATGTCTGTAAAATTTAATACATTTTTGCATTTTATTAAAATTGTAGTTTTTTTAAAATAAGGCATGGTTTTAAAATACCAGTAGATTCACGTTATAGTATTTCCTGTTAAAATATGCATTATTTATATTATTAAATACAATATGATAAGAAAATTAATAATATAACTATAATTAAAATGTATAATAAACAAAATCAATATTTTTTTTTCCGCATTTTTACATTTATTTTAAATTCAAATTGTTGTTGTTTTAAATAAGGCATTAATACAAATTTTATATACTTAATATAAACTCTAAAATTGTGCCCTACTGTAATAGAAATAATTTGAAAATGAGGAGAATTTTAGTGTATCATTTAATTGTCATGAAAACCGTTCTTTTGGGAGTGAAATATGATCTAGTCATGTTCTTGACAGGCTTTCGTGAGACCCGCTCTACTCATAACCAGATTTAGTGGCCTGTTATAATGATTTACTGCCAACAAGTAACAGGGTTTCTCTTAAAGACAGGAAAACAGGATGCAACACTACGCAGACATACATTTGCCTAATCTGCAGAAATAACTGATATAACTGTAACTGTTAGATAATCATACAGCACAGGACCAGAGAGAGAGGGGAAGGGATCGAGAGAAACAGGGCTGTTTGGTGCATCAAATCGTAAATTAGATAATAAATATTCTGTTATTTGCCATTTTAAATAAATAATTTGGGTGAAGGATTCAAACACGTGTCAATGAAACCACAGTAAGCCAGTCCAGACCATCTAACTATCATACAAGACAGAGAAATCTAAGAATAAAAATTTAATAAATAAATGTATGGAAAAATACATGTGGGATTTTAATGTAAATAAATAATAATATTTTATTAATTTATTATTAAATAAATAATTAAATAAGAAAAAGAAAAAAGAAAGAAAGAATGAACAAATAAATGTTTAGATGAACAAATAAATGCAGGTTTAAAAGAATAATAAAATGAAAATTCAAAAAAAGCAAAGAAAAGTTTTTGTTTACATAATATGTGTATGTGTATATTTATTATATATTTTTTTATTTGTATATATAACAAACTATTATATATTTTTACACATGCATGTGAATATTTAAGAAAACTATGTTGTTCATATATTAAATTTAAATCATTTTAAATTTGAATATATAAATGTAAAAATATTTTCAATATATATGTTGTATCCATGTGTATTAATATATTCACAAACATACACAGTACACCTACATATACTGTGTAAATAAAAACTTATTTCGGATGCCAGCACTATTCAAAAGCTTAAAAACAAATACAGAAAATAATACAATTCGTTTCATCATCTAATATATGCCTTTATTTGTTTCCATTTTTATTATTTATTTCACTGTTGTTTGCTTCTTTAGTCAGTTAAGCAGTGTTTGACTCGATCACTCACCAGCTTTGGGGTTATCGGGGTTTTTATCAGGATGGCAGGACAGAGCTCTCTGTCGGTACGCTTTCTTGATCTGAAAAACAGGAGAAACTAGAGTCAGATCCAGTCACATATCGCCGTGCCATTCTTTGCATATACCAAATTTCATTCCCGATAGTTTCAGCTGCAGCTATTTCACAAGAAAAAAATGTATTATACAAAACATTTGACATAACTCAAGACTCCAAGGAGCTCACGCTTTCCTGGAAGGCCTGAAGCATCAGAGATGTTTTATAACAATAGACTGCGGTCACGTCCACCGCAAGCCAGAAATCCCAGCATCCTCCGAATCACGGCACACATTAACATCACACTGCACACGTCTGTATGCCATGAACTCCCATGAGCCTTCGGGAATGTGAACCGCACGTCTCGCCGGGTTGACGATGGTGTGTTTCTCATTAGACGCTGTCTATCAGCTGACAGAGACTAAGAGCGACCCGGAGAGCGTCTCACTGATTCACACCATTCACTCGCTTCTGTTCATTCTGTATTAACAGATCTCCGACGCTCTCAGAACACATTTATCAACACTATCTAGTCCAATCTAGACTCTTCTCAGTGAATAATAAATCTGACTCATTGATTTTAAGGGTTTATTGCTACACAATGGAGTTCGGTTTCCAGTAAAATGTGGCCTTGAGAAAAATAGATTCGATAGCAATCGAGTTTGTGATCATTCTTAATATCACCAGCATTTTATAATTTATGACCTCTGAATGATACGTTGTGGGAATAAATAAAACATTAAAATTTAAATATTTAATTAAATAAATTAATTTAAGAAATAAGGAAAAGAACAAAAAAGTTAAGGATAAACAAACAAATAAATAAATAAATAAATATTAATATTACATTTATATTAATATCATATTATGTTAATAATAAAGAAAACAACGAGAAAAAAATTAAGTTAAAGATAAATAAATAAAGTTCTAATACAATTAAGTTTCAAAAAAAATTATTTTACATGCATCAGAATGTCATCAAACAAATACTGCATACTGTACCAAATTGCATAAGTTTTTCTCAGTTTAAGTATCTAAATATATATGAAAATATAAATATAATTGAGTTGTTTTCGTCCATTCTCACTATATCAGAAGATATGAACAATAAAAGCCTGGAGCTTTAAGTATTGCAATGTTCATAAACTGTTCCATAAAAAAACATACCTTTTCTTATCATATCTATTCAATCTTTCAACCTTTTTCCTTATGTTGTCGTTATCTCATAATTATGACTTTTTATCTCAAAATATTGGCTCGTTGTGTCATAATTAACTTTAATCTCATAATTGACTTCTCATAATTAAATTTTTTTTTAAATCAAAACATTATTACATAGTGTATAACTGACTTAGCTAATATTATGCAAACTTATATAATAATCTATCAGTTCAGAGGGTTAAACTCTGTGTTTTCTGTGGCGTGATCAGGATCAGTAAACCCAAGCGCAGCTCAAACACTCTAGACTCAGATCTATCTGCTGTTTGCATGTCTCTAGTTTCACAGTCCACAATTTAATAAAACAACTGCATCTGCTCGAGATATTAAAGATGTGTGACGTTCCAGATGCTGTACAGAAGTCAGACAGACAGTGGATGAACACCACTCATGTCTCTTCATCAGGAGTCAGGAACGAGCTGGAGGAGTTTGACGGACCAAACATCCCTCTGGACATTTACTGTTAGTCATTAACGTCTATTCAAAGTCACAGCTGGATGTTTTGTGCTCAGTGAATGATATTACAGCCTCACAGTAAACACAGAAACTCTAGAAATCACCAAATGAACAGCTCTGAACTGTGAGTTAGCAGATCCAAGCAGCCTCTTTCAGGATTCATGTGTAAAAACATGCACAGAAAAAGCACAAATATTCTGCAGGAATCTCATGTAACCTGACATGAACATCTCCAGCTCATGATTCACCTCAAATTACATTAAATATACATCCTTTTATATAATGTATATATGTAAAATAACATTTGTATTAAAATACTAAAATAAAATGCAGAAATTATTGCATAGTGCATAATTGACTTTTCTTCCTCATAATTGTCAATTACGACAATTTGTCAATTTTCAAATCATTGGCTTTTATCTCAAAATTATGACTGCAAGCAATATTAGCCAGATGCATAAAATATGATTCTCCACGAAAAACAAATATACAAACCTTTTCATATATATATAATACTTTTTTTAATATAAAATATGTAATATGTAATAATACTTTTTACAAATATTTACATATACACTTACAACATAAGTTATTATATATATATATATGAACATCATATATATATGTGTGTGTGTATATATATATATATATATATATATATATATATAAACACACACATAATTATAATTATTTTATAATTATTAAATACATAATTACACACATAACTAAAATATATATATATATATATATATATACACACACACAAACATAATTATGATTATAATTATTTTATAATTATTAAATACATAATTACACACATAACTAAAAATGTATATAATGCACAATATTCACAACTTATTTCGCGTACACATAATGCACAGTCAGTTAATTAAAAGCTTTAATAATATGCACGGATACATTTAATATTACATATAATAATACAGAATATATATATATATATATATATATATACATATTATTTAATAAAAATTATAAAGTTATTTTATTTTTTCAACATTTTACAATTACGTTTATTATAATCATAGTTGTGCACATATTAAAAAATAAAATAATACTTTATGTTATGTTAATGTTAAAATAATATAATTTCTAACAATTAATATTATCATATTCATATATGCAAAAATTCAAATTAATCATTAATTATATATAATATTATTGTAATATTATATATTTTTATTTAATTTTAATTAATTAATTAGAATTTTAAATGAATGAAATTCTGATCTGGACATTTCTTCAATGACATCAAACAGAGACTGGACTCTTCTGACGACAGTAATTAGTTGATCTGCAGCGCCACCTACTGGTCATAAACTACCTCCTTCACTACTATACTGTACTGACAAAAGGTATCATTTTACAGTCAAAATAGCTTCATTCTCGTTCCAGACAACATTATTTTTAAAGCTTTTATAACTCTCCACTGAAACCAATCAGCAAAAACAGGCTATCTGAGTCTTTACGTGTAAAACAATCTTTAAAACATATAAAATACACAAAAGTATGTCATTAGAAGCTTGTTGTAGAATATAATAAAATATTGAACATAATCTAAAGTAAACAAAGTAATTAATAAGAAATTAGCTAATTTCAAACATGTTCGGTATGGCAAGCCGCTTTAACATTTAATCTACAAACCGCATTAGTATCTATTTTCATGATACTAGTATCTTTTGTTAAGTTAATAGTACCTAATCATTAGATACTAGTGCTTATTTATCAAATACTAGTACTTATGTATCAGATACTATCCGAAATTCCAACCTTCAAACGGCTTCTGAAAACCCATCTCTTTCAACACTATTTGACAGCATAAAAAAAAAAAAAAAATTATTAACCCTACTATTTCTTTCCCTTTCTAGCATGCACTTATCTAATTGCCTGTTATACTGTATTATGAGCACTTCCTAAGGTTTTTATTTTGCCTCTGTATGAAAAATTGCTTGTTGTTTCCCACCTGTAAGTCGCTTTGGACAAAAGCGTCTGCTAAATGAATAAATGTAAATGTAAATACTAGTATTTATTCATTAGATACTTCATTAGTATCTAATGAATGCTTACTAGTAGTATTTAAATAGATACTAGTCACTATTGCAATAATTACTAGTCAAAATGAAAAGATGATCTCAAAAACAAAATAACTGCCAGTACCTGTTCATTTGGAGATATCCTCAACATCAAAGAACTAGTGAGAATGTATTTCAAGATATCTTAACCCTCAAAAGGTCCTTATTTCTTGTTTACAAAAAAGGTCTTTGGGGTCAATATGACCCCAATACCATGAAC
>JAUMHP010000010.1:340495-359529 GCA_032361065.1 Enteromius trimaculatus | reverse complement strand
GTTTCCTGTAAGGGGTAGGTTTAGGTGTAGGGTCAGTGTAGGACAATACCACATACAGTCTGTACAGTAGAAACACCCTTACACCTATGAAGAGACCCCAGAACACATGAGTGTGTGTGTGTGTGAGTGTGTCTGAGTGAGAGAGAGAGAGAGTGTGTGTGTGTGTGTAAATCTGTGTGATTTATAAGCTTGTTTCCTCATGGAGACCTAACAACATTTACTGCTATTCCTATCTTTGTGGAGACAATTGGTCCCCATAAGGTGATAAACACCAGGCGCACACACACACACACACACACACACAATATTATTCCACTAAGGAACTGTTTTCAGTACACCTGGTAGCGCTGTATTTCACAGTCCTGTCCTTATTATTGTAGTAATTGCAGAAACTAGCTACTACCCTAACCGTGTAGATAGCTTATATTACAGTACTTTCTTGGGTAAGTACACGTGCTGAAAAACACATACTGCAACCCACATTATAATATTTATTAAAAAAAATTCTGAATATTTATTTTATTCATTTATAATACTAATACTACTAATAATATAACAAAATAATAATATTCTGTTAACTTTTAATTATGAAAACATTCGTTTTTTTAAAAGTGTTTCTTTAGTTTTTTTTTTAAAGATATTCTTAAAAATGTATTTATTCTTGTTTCTATTCTATGCGTCAGATTCCTGAAGTAGTTTTGCCTGGTGCTGTATTTCAGGGTGTAGTGTGCACACTGTGGTCAGCAGCGGTCATCGTGAAGCGTTTACAGTAGGCTGCATGTGTAATAAAGGCCGTGTGAGATTCAGGGCAGTAAAGCAGGGTGTCATTGACCGGGCTGGGACATGTGACTGGGTCTGGACACATGTGCGAGCATATGGGGCGTACATAATAACTGAGTTTATGCAACACTGTTCAGGGCTGGATCCATTCCCTGGCCGCTCTTCTGCTCTGTCAGAGGTCTGTTTGATCTGGAACCATGCTGTCCATCCTAGCGGCCGGCTCTGTGTTTTTCCCTGGACTCTTCCTCCTGTCCAAGCAGTGTCTGAAGAGCATCCCGGGGCTGCGCTGGAGCGAGGGCGATGCGGTCATCGTCTCTGCCCGGTAACTCATTAACACTGGCTCAGACTGGATTGATTTTGGCCGTGAGACAAAGATAAAGTTTCTCTTTTGTCATATTTTGAAGGCTGGTGTCATCCATCCAAGCGATTATGGCATCTACGGCCGGCTACATCATTTCCTCTTCCTGTCAGGACATCCTCGAGGACCAGTAGGTGCAGCCGTCATCACTTCTTAGACTTCAGATCTGAGAACAGATGTGTAATATGACCCTGTGGATTGATAATACAGCATAGAGCCTTTAGAATAAAACTGTGTGCTCAGTAATATTTTATCAAATAAATAAATAATTCTAATTAAATGCTGTTTTTTTAATGTTCTGCTCTTCAAAGAATCCTGGGAAAAGATTTGGTTTCTCACAGTTTCAACAAACATGATGTGTGTCTCTCTCTCTCTCTGTGTCTCAGGCACTGGCTGACCAGCTCCTACATCTTGTTTGCTGTGCCGTACTTTGTGTACGACATCTACGCCATGTTCCTGTGTCACTGGTACAAGCTGCAGGTCAAAGGTCACGAGGTGGAGAACGGCTCCAGGTGCAGAGCAGTGGCTGTGAGCGGATACGTGCGGAGAGAGTTCCTGATGATCCTGCATCACGTGGTGATGGTGACCGTCTGCTTCCCGGTGTCTGTGGTGAGCGTCTGGTGTCAGAGGTCAAAGGTCAGTGTCTCAGAGCTCATCTTCACCTCTTCATCTTCTTCTTTTCTCTCAGTTCTGGAGGCAGGGGAAGGGAGACTACTTCCAGGGCGTCATGTTCCTGGCCGAGCTCAGCACTCCGTCCGTCTGTCTGGGAAAGATCCTCATCCAGGTACATGCATTATAGATCAGATGATGAAGAGTGTGTGGAGCAGTAAACACAGCCCTCATCCATGATTCATCATCAAGAGTGTTTACAGAAGTGTGCAGACACACACACACACACACTCTCTGACAGAAGACACACACACACACACACACTTACAGGGGAAGTTCAATAAAATTCAAATGAAAAGATCATTTTCTCACTCTAATGTAATTGGTCTGTAATATCTTGTTAGGATAAATAATGAAAGATAATTGTGATTCAAAAAAAGATGAATTGGAAGAGATAAAAAACTAAACTTTTCTTTTTTTGTTTGTTTTTGTAAGAAGTGCTCTTTTTTAAAAGTAAGTGACGCGTGTGGAGAGATATTGAAGAGCGCTCTGGAGTTATGATGGGGTCAGAACAGGTCTTGTGTTTTTAAGCTGTATGTTATTAAGAGCAGTTTACTACAGTTACACAGCACCACGAACACTTCTCATCACCAGCGGCGCTATTATCTGTGTGATGATGATGATGATGATGATGATGATTGCATGGCAGTAAACCAAGTGTTCAAGAAGAAATAGAAAATGAAAGATACAGCCGCAGGAAATGAGCTCTTTATGCTCCACAGGTTTGAGAACTCTTAGTTTAGCTCCAGGTGTTCTCTTCTGTCGCGGAGCTGCTGTTTATTCTCCCTCTCTTCTTCTTCTTCTGTCTCTCTGTGGCTGTAAAGTACAAGCAGCAGCACACTCTTCTTCATAAAGTGAACGGCGCCTTGATGCTGCTCACTTTCTTCCTCTGTCGAGTTCTTCTCTTCCCTTACCTCTACTACGTGTACGGAAGGTACGTCTCTGAGAGAGTTCAGCAGAACACAGTCTGTTATTATTCACTCGCCCGCTGACCTCTGACCCTTTATAACGAGGGGGAGGGGCTTCAAGATAAGTCACGGAGCTCCTCTTCTGACATGGCTGAGTAAATGATAACAGAACTAACCTTTCTGTGAGAACTAGTACTTTAACTATCGTTCTGTGGTTCTATCTCTTTGTTGTTTTGTAGTTCTGTTGTTCCCTCTGTTATTCTGTGGTTCTCCTCTGACAGAAGCACTCGTCTCTTCTCTCTGTGTTTCTTTGGTCTTCAGGTACGCCTCTATCCCGTTCCTCAGGGTTCCTCTGGCCGTGCCGTGGCAGTGTAATCTAGGGGCCGCTCTGCTCATGGCCCCTCAGCTCTACTGGTTCTCTCTGATCTGCAGAGGGGCCCTGCGCCTGTTCACCGGCGGCTCCTCGCGCTCCCGCAGACCCGCGGCTGCGCTCAAGCCCGATCCTGAAGGACAGGCCAACGGATACAACACGCGGATGGGGGCTCGGGACACGCCCACAATCTCACACTGAGGGAGGGGCTAATGCTAATGAGAAGAAGAAACGTGATTGGACGAATGCAGCGATGAGGCGGCAGAGCAGGAGGAAGTGATTAAAAGCCCTGTAACGCTTTCCAGCACAGCATTATGTCCCGTTACAGGGCTCTTGTACTGTATATAAGACATTCTTTAGTAGATCAAGGGAGGAAGTGTGTCTCATCACAACCGAGGCAATAAGTGCTAATCTTACGCGAGAACATTTCTGAAGGAAGACAAGCACTTTGAAGGAGTCTGAGAATGTCTCACGGGGAGCTGTTCTTGGCATGTATTCCTGTAGTGTTGCAGATGCATCGTTCATAGAGAAGTCCTGGATTATTATATTTAGCACTGGTCTATATTGAGCAGCCCGAGGTGTCTCTGTGGAGGTCAGCGGAGACGCCTCTCGGTCACTTTAAAGGGACAGTTCACCCAAAACCAAAACGTATCCTCATGTCTTCAGATGCTTTTTTTATTTGACTTTATTTGAGATGTTAAGCAGAATGTCTGAGCTGCTCCTTTCCACAATCTGAACAAGGATGGTGAAAAAACTCCATAAAAAGATCATCTACACTTCCATTTAAAAGTTTTTTCTCCATTAGCTAAATATTTTAACGGAGCAAGGACGCATTCAGTTGATCAAAAGTGACCGTAAAGACATTTATAATGAAAGATTTCAATTTCACATATATGCTGTTAACCTTCGATTCATCTGTGGATCCTAAAAAATCTAATTTATGATGGTTTCCACAAAAATATTGGGCAGCAAAAGCTATATTAGACGTGGATAATAATCAGTAGATCAGTGTATTCTGAAGATCATGTGACTCTGAAGCCTATAGGAACGATGCTGAACATCACAGATTCACTCAGAACACAGATGATTACAGTAGAATAATATTTAATCAGTATTTTTGTATTCGGGACTTTTGATCAAGTAAATGCAGCCCTGCTGAGCAGAAGAGACTTTAAAATATCTTAAAGACCTCAAACTGTTAAATTAAGTATAAATTAAAGTGTAATAGGCCAATAATTATTAATTATTAACTGATGAGTTGCCCATTTTATATTTCTATACAGTTTTGTCTAAAATAAAACTGAATTTAGGCATCACAAGATTTTAAAGTACAGTGTAGAAATGGATATTAATTTTCAGATTCTCTAAAATTTCAATTCTATGTTAGTTTTATTGAATTTTTTTGTTGTATTTTCCAGTTAAAACCATTTTTCTTTCAGGTATCAAAATACATATACCTTTGAGAGTTTTAGTTAACTATAATAACCCTACACAAGATGGAAAACAGAAGCTCAGACACAGGTTTTGATCTCTGGTGAACTATCCCTTCTGATGTAATTAAACCCTGTCTGTCGGAGGAAGAGCAGGGTTTGGGAATGTATTAGTTTTTTGCAGATGCTCAGAAAACAAGCGAATGGAAAGTAGCTACCGTGAATGTTCTCCGCTTCGACCTGTGACCCGCCGAGAGGTGGCTTTAAACGCAGTTTTACCACAAAAACGTTTAACATGTAGTTAGCTTTACGATATCCCTGATATAACCGAGTCCTGAAACCCTGCCCTGATCAAATATATATGAAGCTGCCTTATCCCTGTGGAAACCGCTCTCCTTCAGCTCTTACTCGTTAGTTTGGGCGGGTTTCCTTCGTTTAAGCTAATAGTCAATGTGAAATTTATTTGCACTTTACTCACTGAAGCCATTGTGTCCGTCTCACAGCTCCTGAACATTATTTATTGTGTTTGTGGGAAGATATGTGCCGTTTCCAGTTCTGTCCGTCTCAGGTGTTAGTTTTTGTTGATGGGTCGCTCAAACGATCTAATCTCCGTCTAGTCATTAATCAAGGATTGATTTGTTTTATTTCATAACGAGTGCTTGTGAGCTCGTATCAAACAGGAAGCTACGATTACTATATGCTGATCTGACATTCATTTAAGGAAAAAACAGGTGCAAAGTATCCCTTGCACTGAATTGGAGTCTGACTGCATGTGTATATTCCATCTCTGTCCCTTGTGAACCTCTATAAAGCGCTCCGATCTCGAGCGCCAGTCCAAACTATTTAATCCTAGTGCAACGACTGCTTGGATGCTTTTCTCGGGAAAGCATTTCTGTTTTTCTTTCTGTATGTAAACCTGTTAACATGAATACAAATGAAAGCACTGTTGTATTTCAATCTCATGCAGAAATATACACGCTGCATGTGATACGGACTCTTCTGCTGATTAATCACCCAGCTTTAGCCTCCATGACCTCTGAGCAGATATCCGGCGCTAAAGCAGAAAAAGACGGATCAGGATTTAGAGATCAGATGTCCTCTTGATTTGAGCGTGTCCCAGACACAGAATCCAGGCCAACAGAATAATTCACAATAATGCTGAGACCTGAGTCTGGGAGGATGTGATGTGTCTAATCACTGGATGAGGATGGTTCTAACTCCATTTGCATTTAAAGTTCACCTCAGAATGAAAATTGTGTCCTTAATTACTCAGCCTCGCATCGCTCCGAACCCGTAAGACCTTAACTCATCTTCAGAACACAGATTAAGATATTGTTGATGACATCAGAGAGCTATCAGACCCTTCGTAGACAGAAGTTGATCCACTGATGTCACATGGACTGTTTTACCATGTTTTTCAGTTGTGTTGCTGTCTACGAAGGGCCAGATGTCATCAGAAATATCTTCACTTTACATTTTTGGGTAAACGAACCCTTTAACCCTAAAAAGGCAGACTATTTTCACCTCACTGGGACTCAAAGAATGCAATCTGTGTCCCAAACGTTTCAGAAACAGCAGGACGCCAGCAGCTAGACTATTATACACGGATTTATTCTTCACATAGAAAACACCTGAATAAAAGCAGCCTGAGTGTCCAGTGTGCTGCTGTGCTCAGTATCTCCTCTGCCGAGGGCTGAAGACGGTGCTGGGGTCACTGTCCCGCTCCCGCTCTTTCTCCCGCTCACGCTGGCTGTTGGGTGATAAGGGCTTCTCCAGGACGCCCACCGGGCGAGATTTATCGCTCTTGAAGAGGTCGCGACCCGTGCGCAGAATCTGCTGCTCGATCTTCCGGTGCCGCTTCATGTCCGACAGCACCTTGTCCAGCCGGGCCTCGCGCTTGACCGTGGAGCGGCCGGAGGATCCTGCGGGACACAGGTCAGAGGTCATCACTCAGCAGATCTGCACACACCTGTAGAGAAGGCTCTGGCCGTACCTGGAGTCCTGCGCCGGCTCAGAAAAGAGTTCCTGGGAGTCTGTTCCTCGTCGAAATCGAACTCCGTCGGTGTGAGAGCCCTGCCGAGCAGAATTACACACGCCATGGAGAAATATACAATACATACACACCAGTCACAGACAGCGTTTATTTGATCAGTCTTCAGAGTCACATGATCTTCAGAAATCATTCAATGATTGGCTGCTTCTAATTTATTTTGCTGCTGTTTGATTATTAAACATTATCCTTGCTACTCAATTATTAATAAAGGTTTATCATATCACTATTTCAATAAATGTACTACTTGTTATTTTTGTGATCTATTCTTTTCCAGGATTCTTTGACAAATAGCTTTTTTTTTTTTAAATAGAAATGATATGTAGCGTTACAAAAGTCTTTAATGCCAATGCAATTCAGTGTGTCCTTGCTGAACAAACGTACTCATTTCTTTTAGAAAAATACTCACCCGAATCTTCTGAATGGTAGTGTTTCCACAAAATATTAAGTGGCAAAAACACTGATGATAATGAGAAGTGTGTGTTGAGCTGTAGATCAGTATATGATTCTGATTTCTGAAGATCATGTGACTCTGAAGACTGCAGTAATGATGCTGAACATCACAGAAACACACTTTCACACAGAAATAATAAACTCTAATAATGTATGACAGCTTGTGCTGTATTTGGATGACTTTTACAGAGGCTCTCAGAAGGAAAGCTGAATGATGTGGGACAGACTTGCTCTGGCTGTCGTCCTCCTGGGCGTCCTGCGAGGCGTCTCCGTCTCTCTCGGGCGAGGGCGTGCGAGGCGGGGTCGGAGGTCGGCGAGGGAGCGGCTCCCACTTCAGCTCCAGCTCTTCTCCTCGGGCCAGGATCTCGTAGAGCCGCTTGATCTCGTCGGGCGGAGGCATCCAGCTCCTGGGGTCCTCCATCTCCTCATCGCTGTAAGGAATCTCCCAGTCCTCCTCAGCTCCTCCATCCACCTCTCCAGCCTCCTTCTGCTCCTCCGCCTCCTTCTCTCCTTCTACAGCTGACATACACAGAGTTACTCTATGGCTAGGATTAGGATTACTTGAAGACAAAGCTTATTATAGAGACAGACGTGGAGTGCATACTTGTGTTGTCGTCTGCTGTAGCATCTTCTGTGTCTTTATGTGTCTCCTCGCTTCTTTCCGGCTCCTTCTCTTCCAGTTTTCCAACAGTCTTGTCCTCCTCGCTGACTCCCATCGACTCGACGCGCTCCGCCAGAGCCTCCTCCGCCGCCTGCATCGCTGTCCTGCGGGAACAGCGCTCAGGTTCACACGCTACAGGGACAAAAGTATTGGCACCCCTTCTAATAAACAGCTTTGACTACTTTAGTCATTTCCATCAGTTGATGTCTGAGATAAAGTGATATTCTAGGGAACTGTGTGCTTCTAGTTTTATAGCAAACGTTTGGACAGGACCCTTTCTTTCCTAACATGAGAATGGCTCTGTGTACGGTCAGTGGGGGAACTTGACTGGTCTGCTGTGATTTTAAGAGCCAAAAACACCAATGACTTGTGCAAATACTTTATGGACAAAAGTACTGGCTTTAGAACAGAACCATAATTAGATGGAAACATAATCCATGCATTTAAAGATTGTATTTGCATCTCGTTACAACAGTTTTGAGAACATAAAAAATTAATATAAGTTACCCATATGTTTAAGTCTTTGGTGAGGAGTTTTTGGCACAGAGGCATTTTCATAGGTTATGTGATGTGAATATAAAAGGGTCCTGTCCAAACTGTTGCTATAAAATGAGAAGCACGCAGTTCCCTGTAATATGATTATATGATTAACATTAGGATTCAAACTGAAGCAGACCTGTTCATTAGAAGCTCTCCAGGTAGTGTAGCATACATTCATTCATTCAGAAACAGTCAATATATGCTTATTAATACCACACAGAAATGAAGGAAGGAGGCAAACTTACAGTTATTTCCCCAGTGCTCTTATAAACAGCTTCGCGGAGTAATAAAACGCATGAGAGCGCGATTATTTGACGGAACTCTATAATACTGCATCGGTTATTACTCTCATTTAGCCCTGTTGTTTATTTTGGCGCTCTGACGTCACTCGTCTCAGGACCCGGATGAGTGGATTCGCCCACAGCGCCACCGCGCGCTCGAATGACCGACACACAACCAGTGTTTTCCCGCGGAACACTTTAAAAGGGGTCTTGAACCTTTTATTTTTTATTTTGTACTGTTCTCTGAGGGCCACTAATAATGCGATCAAGTATCACATTTTTAAATCCAAAATAAACCATAATTTAGAAGCAATGTGCTATTTTCTGTGCTGTTTTTGGATTGTAGTCGCCCCCTGGAAGTAAACGCCCCCTGCTTTGATTGGCTAATAGCGGTGTATGATTGACAGCCTACACCTGTCACAGATGGATGGTTCAGTGATTTAGTGCAAAAATGTAAATACTCATCAAACCATCTGTTGAACAGACAAAGCAGTGGTGATCACGTAACGTCACTGTCGGATCTCATACAGCCCCAGCATCATCAGTTCTGAAGCCAGAGCGTTTGTCTCGCCTTACTTCCGGCGCTCAGTCACTGTGTGTTGATAAGTCTACTTGTAAAACAATAGATTCAATGTTATATAATTTTTTATGAAAAAACAAACCCCATTACTTGAAGAAGTCAGTGGTAATATATTCTCACAACAAAGGTGGCTTAAACTTTATTGATTTTAATATTTTTTAATAACTCAATTAAGATAACCTGGCTTAGTCGATTTTTTAAAATTTTTTCCCCAGATGCAACTATGACATTCAAAAACTCCCTTTCAATCTATCACAGTTTCACCAGCAAATTCGTCCTGCATGGAATCTGTGTACAAACACCACTTTGCTCCCCACCGCTGTTGCTATAGTGTTCAGAGCGGTTGCTAGGGTGTTGACCAAACAGGAAACAGTCTCAAAACTTTGGCTAATGTTTTAGTTTCTGTCAGTGTTATGAACAACCATTCTCAACAGCAAACGTTAATAAAATGTTAGCACAAAATCATTTGTACATTTAGTTTACTTTTTCTGCAACATTTTAGTTGGACGTTCGTGTAAGATAATTTAGAGAACATTGTTCGCAAAACAATAAAATAGAACATGTTTTTATTGTTGTCTTTAACATTCACATCATAAAAAAAGATCTTTTTAACAAAAATGTTTGAGTATCCTTATAAAGCCTCCTTATAAAATAGATTATGTATGAAAAGTTTTATGTATAAGGGACATTTATGAATATCATTTTAATACAATACTCTTACGGTTGCTATTTATTTAATATAAGCCATTTGTCAGGTGAAGCTACATCTAAATGACAAAACAAATGTTTTTGTAACATTTTCTTTATAACATTTCAAAATTGTCAGTTTTAAACAAATCAATAAAATTGGTCCATTTCTCGGATCATATTTTTAATAAGCTGATATTTTTTTATTTTAACATACATTTTTTAAATTGCATATGAAACGTAGATTTATGAGTACTATAATAACCTTTCGTGTGCACGGATATAATGTGACACGGCAGCACTATCGTTCTGCTTTTATCATTCTCAATAGTATAACCGCGACTGCTCAAAGGACTTTTAATTTGGCGGGTGTTCCCAGGAGTGCAGCAGAGCGGAAGCAGATTCCCGCAACGGAACTAGTACAAATCTGCGATGAGTTTTGAGTGGCCCTGGCAGTATAACTTTCCTCCGTTTTTCACGTAAGTAATCAGTTTGATCCTCAGTGACCGCGGAGGAAGAGCCAGGCCGTGTCCGAGCTGCTCTCTCGGCTCTGGGTGAAGTATAACGCGGCTGTTCGCGTCGCGCTGCGGAAGTGATCAGATCAGCACATTCATCACATCAATCTTAACTGTTACAGTTCTTACAGTGAAATTATGTCATACAGTGTTTAAATGCTGTATAATATTTAATACACAGACCAGTATCATCAGAACAATGATACTTGTGTGACTGGCAATAACAATAATTTGTCATAAAGTAAAAAGTACTTTATATAAAGGTTATTAGAAAATGTAATGTTATATTATTGGGAAAACCTCGATTTCCAGGCATAGACAAGTCATTCATCAACTATAGCAAGTATTGTTTTGTTATTCTTATTCTTAATAAATATGCATTAATGTTCTGACAGTATAAAGGCTGTTGTGTAGGAGATGTTTCTGATGTTTCTGCTCTGTTGTGTTCAGACTCCAGCCCAATGTTGACACGAGGCAGAAGCAGCTGGCGGCCTGGAGCTCTCTGGTCCTGTGCTTCTGCAGACAGAGCCGGCTCTACACGCTGGACGTCCTGGAGGCGCAGGAGAGCCCGCTCTTCAACAACAACAAAATACAGCGTATCCTCTCTGAACGATTGCTACCGATGCTAGTCCAACACAGGGCCGAAGGACGGAGAACACTCTTTTTTGAACAGTTGTGTGGCTGCAGTGTGTGAAAACTAGTATAAAAATAGTAAAACTTATAACCTTTTTTTTATATATTTATATATAATAATAATAATAAATCATAAACAGTCTCTCAGAACAAGTATTTCAGATTCTCTGACTTTACGCACATTTATTACACAAAGTATATTTAAATTTCTTATAATGATACACTGTAGATGAGTGTCTGTTTCCTGTAGAGTGCAGCTCTTGAAGCTCCGCCCTCTTTCCCGTAAAACCCAGCTCATTTGCATTTAAAGGGACCGTCACAAGCGTTGCGTTTTGGCTCATTCCCTAAAAGCTATTTGTTCCTAATTTGCAATTCATTCTGTCTTTTTGCATTTTCAACCGAGGGAGCTTTTTGTCTCTTCTATTGCTTTATTCAGCTTGGGTTTTCAAACATTGGGTGCACCTCTAACGCTGTCAGGACCTGCTGTGATTGAGCCAGGTTTCTTTTCGGCCATCATTTCATCATGCGTGTATTTCCCATAACTTGTGCTCCTCAGGAAAGCTCTCCGTTGAAGCCATTCAAGTAGTTTTTGAAGAACTGAGGAAAAAAGGTGGGCTGACGCGTTGATGAGCAGAGAGTGTTTCCCAGCGCAGGAGACGGAGCTTTAATATATTTTGATCTTTGCGTTGGCACAGGAAACCTGGAATGGTTGGATAAGAATAAATCCAGATGTCTTATAATGTGGAGGAGACCGGAGGAGTGGGGCAAACTCATTTATCAGTGGGTGAGAATATACTCTTACACTTACTACAGCTGCACTTGTTTCATTCAGAACACAGTAAGTCAGTAATATGATGAAGTATTATTACATTTGATACATTACAAATATTTCTACATGAATATGTGTTAAACTGGAATGTATTTCTGAACAAAGTTGATTTTTTTGTGCAGGAATCATTCTAATATACTGCTCGAGAAACATTTCTGATTATTATCAACACTGAAAATTTGTGCTGCTCAATATTTTAGTGAAAACCGTGATATTTTTAGTTGATATTGTTCTTATTTTTTGATAAATATAAAGTTCAGAACAGCATTTATTTGAAATAGAAATCTTCTATTACTTTCATAATTATCTAATTACTTCTGATCAATTTAATGCAGCTTTAATGAAAAGAAAAAAAGCGAAACAGGAAAATCATATTTCCACACAGACACACCATAGTTCAGAAGGGAGTGTTTTGTTCAGTGTCTTTTCTGGTTAAACGCAGGTTTCTAAAAATGGCATGGTCAACTCGGTGTTTACTCTTTATGAACTCTCGAATGGAGATGACACAGAAAAGGAAGGTATGAAATATTACATTTTCTACTGTACACTGCACTATATCAGCAAAATGGTAACCTACCTGCAGAACTGTAAGATTAGTGTGTGCAGCTCTCAGATCAGTTCACTCACTTCAGGACGAATGGGTGCCGTCAGCATGAGAGTCTGATAAAAACAGCGCTCCAGTCCATCAGTGAACATCTGGAGAAGACAGAAGATCAGACTCATCCAGCGTTAACTGAAGACGTGCTCTGATCTGAATCAGGAGAGAAACAGATCAAGCAGCGATTACAAACCAACAGCGGTCTGAAGTCAGGATCCTCTGAATGCTGGAGTATCTTGTCTTCTCCAGATGTTTACTGATGGACTGGAGTGCTGTGCTGTTTTATCAGGCTCTCTGATGAAGTGTGTCACGTGTGTTTCAGAGTTTCACGGGCTGGAGGACTGGATGCTGCTGCGTTCTCTGCAGGCCCTGCAGGCTGATGGGAAGGCAGAAGTTATCACTATGGATGATGGGAAAGGAGTCAAGTTCTTTTGAACCAGGCTTTATAAAGACTTTGGCCCAGCATCGTCCACTTCGGGTCTCTGTGGACTCTATATTTCACTTCTCTACTAAGTCAAGTCATTATTGGGCAAACATTGAGTCCAAACTAAACTAAGAGTCTTCCCTGTTGGAGCAAGTTTAAATCGACTACATTTGGTTCCTAAAGGTTCAAAATGAAATGTCCGACCAAAACTAAGGAGTATCAGGCCCAGACTAAAGCGTATCTGTTTCCCTGTCCTGCTGTGAATCCTGAAGGACTCTTTGAATATCAGCTGTGTGTAGAGACTCTAAGCTATTCTGGGTCTTCAGATCTGGTGAATCCTGGCTAAGGTTGTGTGTTCTTCAGTAATCGTCTTGTTTCTGATGGCGGTGGACTTCATATCAAGGTTTTGCTGAAATCTGGTAGAATTCACTCCTTTCCCCGGCTGTCCCTGTGTCTTCTCACCTTTTATACCGATGTCATACTGTACTAATAAACCAGGGAGATGTTTTGAAAGAGCCTTGTGTTTGTTTTGACTCTTAATTACAGTTAAAATATATTTTATTTCAAACAATGAAATTGTATTTTATGGGTTTGGTTTTAGTTAATAACAAATAACACTGTTAATAAACACACTATATTTCTATTTATAAAATAGCTATTTATTTTTATATTAATTTAAATGCTAATTTAAAATAGGTTCTAGTTTTTATTTTAAAAAAAAAAGGTCATTAATAAAAATGGTCATCGTCATGCCATATTTTAATATTTAAAAATCCTGAGCTGGTGATGCTCGGTCCGAGCGGCAGGTGGCGCTCCTGAACACACCTGTGTGAGATACTTCATCTAATGCAATAACAATAACACGTGTATTCTCTGTCTTTGTGAAGCAGAGCAACAGAAACTTCTTGTGCTGTTGAAGTGTGTTTTTGATTATGGAGCTCCGTGACGGTTCAGAGTTTTATGAATTACATTCACTTTATGAATTGATGATCATGAAACTAATCTGCTTTGATGCAGATGCTATATTGTGGAGATATTTAATTAAACAAGGAATGCTGAGGATTAGAGTGTTTTTATTCTCAGATGTGAATAGAAGCATGGCCTTCTTTAAAGGTTCTCTTGTGAATGCTCTTTTGGGAGCAGTTTTTTAATAATACCCGTGTCCTGAATCCAGTCTAAAATAGTCCAGCCAGACTCTGTGGGGATGCAGTTATGTTTGTGAGAGATAATTAGATTTCCTGTGTATGAAAACTATGGAGGTCAAGAACAACTTTATATAATAGATATAATAGAAATAGATACATTACTTACTAATAATCTGCATTCTATTACAATTGCAAAATTCCCAACGCTTTAAAAGCGAATCACAAGCGGAAATCCACCGTCCCGAGAGACAGGTGAAACGCGCCGCCAGGTGAGGGGCGGGGTCACGAGGAGGGGGCGGGGCCACGCGCGCGCACTCGCCCTGAAGAGCTGCTGTTCTCGCGCGCCTCTTCAGAACGCACAGCAGCCGCGAGCGCGCGCTGTCTATCTGCTCTGCTCTGCTCTGAAGAAAGGTAAATATCGATTGTGGCTGGATCTCTCTCATGCTGTTGTTAGACTGTCGTTATTACCTCATTGCTGTCGTGTTCTCTTGTTTAAAGCTGTTCTTGAAGGACTTGTTTCTATCGCTGCCAAGATGCGCTTAAATTCTACAGATGCGCTCTAAAAGCAGGCTACGCGAACTAATCGAGAAGAAACTGATAAGAAATCAAGCGTTTACTGAGTGATCTCAGCATCACCTCCAGCCTTTCTCCTGCTCCGAGACACGTCTCCTAACACCCGAGGAAACAGTCATGGGCTTTCATCGTTTAGAGCATTAAAAATAATGCTAACTGTTTTTAAAGGATATTTAGTTCACAAGTTATGCTGTGTGCTTATTTGAGGACATCAGGACTCAATATCGTTACATGACATGAATTAATATTTAAAACAATTTAGTTTTTAAACAAACTTTATATGTAAAGATGATTCTCAGCTATGTTATAAAGAGATGCTTTGCTATTTAATTTTTGTGTTTGCAAAATGTGTGAAATGGTCTTAAAAAGGTTTTTTTTCGATGTATCTATAAACTACATCTAATTGGCATAGTAATGTGTTTTTGGGGCCACATGGAATTAAAAAAGAAGTCTAATAATGGGAGTAGCAATTGACCAGAACTAATATTTAGCCTAATAAAATATTCAGTTATAATTTCTTATAATATAATTTATGTATCTTAAACTGCATAATAAACATGCTTTCGTCTCGGTGTCCTCAGATGAGCACATGGATGAAATCAACCTCCTGTTCAATAACATTTTACTGAGAGGTTTATTCATGACACACAATTCAGAAATATGATTTAAATAATAATAGTAGAATATTATCATATTTCCATAAGAGTGTCACAAGGAGAGCGTGACCATGATGAAAGATCTCTGAGGAACGCTGAGTGTGCTCTTCACAGGACATCCAGAGGAACACACTGAAATATAATGTGCTCATACCAGGACGCAGATATATATATATATATATATATATAAAGATTATTTTCAGTGGCTTCTCCTATTTTTCCCAGTGATAGTTATTCCCAGTTTCTCAGGAAAGTGCTGCGAGTGTGTCTGTGATGTTCAGATGTGTCTGTGTTCTTCAGTGATGTTCTGAGCTGCTCAGCATGGAGCTGGGCTTCTCAGGTTTCTCTGTGGAGCTGGAGGAGGACTGTCTGTCCAGAGTGCCCATGCTGCGGAGGAACTCTTACGTGCTCCACAAGCTCAGCGTGGACCTCGAGCCTCAGATCTACAGCGAGACGCTCTCCAAAACCCTGTCCTGGTCCACCGAGAACATACTGCTGACCGAGAGGAGATCCGCTGATGACCGCTCCGAGCCTCCGTCTCCAGCCGTCTCCTCGCCCGCAGAGGCCAGCTCAGCTCCTGCCGAGGACTGGTCGAGCCCCGTCCAGACGCCTCTGACCCCCAGCTCCGACTCCGACACCGAGGGCCCCAAGACCGGGAGAGTGGCCCCGAGACGGCCGTGCCTGAGCAGACTGGAGCAGGAGGAGAAGGAGGACATCGAGACCAAAGCCGTGGCCACGTCACCGGACGGAAGGTACCTGAAGTTCAACATCGAGATCGGGAGAGGCTCCTTCAAGACGGTCTACAAGGGACTGGACACGGAGACCACGGTGGAGGTGGCCTGGTGTGAGCTTCAGGTACGAGGGCCATAATTATACAATAAATCATCTCTGTTAGGAGAGGACAATATCTGTCTGAGATACAACTATTAGAAATTATAATAGATATAAAGTTGTTGAAATGAAGCTCTTATCAATGCATATCCCTAATCAGTAATGACATTTAGATGTAGTTACAGTAGGAAATTTACTAAAGATCTTCCTGGAACATTAATATCCTGATGATTCTGTATGATTGTGACCCGTGGGGTGTGTTTCTGTGCTCCAGAGAGTGTTTTATGTAGAAGAGCTTTAGAGGTTTTGCAGGTTTTAGAGAGCAGATGTTCCAGGTGTGTGTGACGCGGGAGTCAGTCTCTTCTGAGCCGATGTTTGGAACAGGTTGAGCTTGATTGGTTTCTGGAAGCCTTTCTTTTCAAAATAATCCTCTGTCGAAAGAAGTTAAAGAAGCTGTAAATCAGCTCCAAGATGATGGTCACACGGTTCATTTCTGAAATAATTCTAGTGTTCAGAGGAATCTCTACATTTATTAAATCATGATTCATTTTGAACGTTGTATCTGTTAATATTTAATTCTGACATGAAGTGCTGTCACAAATGTTTAGCTTATTGTTGGTTAGTTAATGCATTAACTCGTGTTAACTAACCGAACGTGGCATGTTCTCTCGAGCGGTGACGTCTCTTCTAGAGTAACGCTGGACTCTGAAGAGCGTGAGATTGAGTTTAGTCTCAGACAGAAGCATGATTACTGTTATTCATCATTTTTCATAGGCCAGTGTGGATAAGAGTTTAGAACGAGTCCACTGTGTGTATAATAATAATCATTTTTCATAATAATAAGATCTTTGTTGAATTGTGTTTTAAGTGCACTTGAGTAACATCATGAAGCACTTTATGAAAGTCAGGGACAAAAATCAGTAGAGAGACTTGTGGGAAAGACACGAGGAGCTGCTAACCGTCCCTTAATGATCTGCGTCTATTAAACAGGATTTGATGTCCTTTGCAGAACATGTGTTGTTGTGATTGGGCTGATAAGAGCGGAACAAGCCTGAGTTAGCAGACTTCAGAAGAGTAAACACAGGGTTAATGACAGTGACGTCAGCCTTTAGTGTGATCTCTCCAGAACCCCAGAGCTAGGTGTCGTGTGCCTGCTCTAAGTGTGCACTTGTAGTATACTTCAAAGAAAAAAACTGTATTGTAGATAATGTAGCAAATGTAGAAAATGTAATAATCTTATCATGTTATGCTTTAATAATTGACTACGCTTATATTGATGTGTTGGCTGACATACATGAAGTATTATAATTAGTTTAAAATAACTGTAAATAGTTGATAACCTTTAAGATTAATGTTAAAACGACCTTTCTGAACTCGTCCTAATGAAGGGTTGCCAGATTGACGTGGAAACTGAACGCTTCACTTTGAAAGTGTTGTGAACTCTGCATTTCTGCATTAAATGCGTTAAACTGTTTGCGAATATATTTTTTTGTGGTTTAGAGTTTAAGAAATCTGATGTCGTTGGACCCTTTCATGATCAGTGATTTCCCAGCATGCAGCAGGCTCTCTGATATACTTGAATCTACTGTAGGATTGTTCTGGAGCTGTCTCTGGCCTCTGCTGGGAGATATGAGCTCAATACTAACAGACACGTTTAGGATAATTCTCTCAAAGAAGGCCTTCCAGCCGTTAATCGTTCTAACAACAGCATTTGTTGATAAAGTCAATTGAAAATAGTAAAAAGGGATCGGTTTGTATTTTGCTGTTTTACTTGATCCAGAAAAACCAAACAAACGGTAAAAACAGCTAATCTTTAACATCTTTAAAATATACTTTTACTGTGTTTTCAGCATCATTAGCAGCGAGGAGCATCGTTATTATCAGTGTTCAAAACAGTTTAAGGATTCATAAATGAATAGAAGGTTCAAAAGAACAGCATTTATTACAAAATTAATTGATTATTTAATTTAATACATAAAAAAAAATCAATTTACCACATCCTTGCTGAATAAAGAAAAAGACCCCTGCCTTCTGAAAGGTGTATATGTATAACTGACTCTTTAAATATGAATTAATCTTATATAATATGTTATTAATAATATACCAATGTGTTTATTTATATTGCATATTAATTCTGTTTTATATTCTTAGCATTATTCTGGGCGTGATCGGTTCCTGTTAAAGGGGTGTCTCTCTTTGTTTAGCAGCTGATAAGAGTCTGGAGTTTATCAGACCTTCTCTTCTGGAGGTTTGTGTGAGAAGCAGCTCTTTCTGAGCGTCTTATCATCATCTGCCTGCAGTACTGTGTTTCTGCTGGACACGTAGCGCTCGTGTGTGTGCAGGACGTTTCTCTGAGCCGGCAGGATTTCACAGCATTATGAAGTGTGTAAATAATGAGAGACTTTAGCATGATTTTCATAAGAGTACTTACAGAAATAAAAGACAGCTTCTGTCTTCTGTCATGTTGTTAAAATACTCAATAAAACGTCTTTAAATGTGACGTTAAAATCTAAACTAAACTCTCATTTTATTGAACTACTGTCTGTAAGTGCAGTATTTCTTTTTCACCAGGGAACCAAACACAGTTTGACCTACATCAGTCTTATCTTTATAGTAAGTGTAAACCCTTATTGACGGTTTTAGTCCAGCTTTTGCTGAACGTACGGGACTCTAAACCTCATCAGTCATTTGACGTCAGGCCAGATACGATGCCAGATATCACTGTGTTCTCTGTTGTGTTCTGTGTTGTGTTGTGTGTGTTGTGTTGTGTGTTGTGTTCTCTGTTTTGTGTTGTGTGTGTTGTGTGTTCTGTGTTCTGTGTTGTGTTCTGTGTGTTGTGTTCTCTGTTGTGTGTTGTGTGTTCTGTGTTGTGTTCTCTGTTGTGTGTGTTGTGTGTTGTGTTGTGTTGTGTTCTGTGTTGTGTTGTGTTCTGTGTTGTGTGTTATGTTCTCTGTTGTGTGTTGTGTGTATTGTGTTGTGTGTGTTGTGTGTTGTGTTGTGTTCTGTGTTGTGTGTTGTGTTCTGTGTTGTGTGTTCTGTGTTGTGTTCTCTGTTGTGTGTGTT
>JAUMHP010000010.1:322434-333975 GCA_032361065.1 Enteromius trimaculatus | reverse complement strand
AACAAGCTGCTGCTTACTATTCAGACGGGAGTTTTGAGCAGTGAAGGGTTGTTTCTCCGATCACGAATGCAGACATGGTGTCTAACAGACTTTGGTCTATATCCCAGGGTAGTATGCAGCCAGGTGTTTATGAATGTTTCCCTCGATCGATCAGGTGAAGAAAGAAAGCACCACTACTGTGTTATTCAAAGACATGATTAATTATTCTCATTTTCCTCAAAACTATGTCTGAAATGTAGGTTGCTCAATCTGAACCTCATGTTTGTGTGGCGGTGGCTGAACTCAGACGCAGTATTTTTGTGGAAGCTGCTGTTTTAGTGTTGCTTACAGAGACTTGAGGAAAGTCAAACGCATCTTTATGATATTTGCATCCTGGAAAAAGGTTCTGGTTAGGTCTGTGTGCTTCATATAGAGCCCTGCTCCTCGTTCCGTGTGTTTTCTCAGCACAGATATAGTCCTGCAGAGATCTGCTCAAACTAAAAGTAAAGTGTGTGTATGAGAAGCTCTGAAGGCAGTCCTGTGTTGACTCAGGGATCATGTCTATAGTGTTTACTACTGACTGACGTATATATAGCGTGAGTGAGCTGAAGACCAACAATGGCTGTCAGTCAGAGCCTTGGGCCTGTATTCAGAGAGACTAGTTATGTAAGGTTGGGAGAGAAACGGGTTTGAACACTAATCAATCATTCATTCTCTGAAGAGCGTGAAGCTGCTGCTTTAATCTGTTTCTTAAACCCTCCTGGAGGCTGATCTCCTCTAGATTTCAATCAGGTCTCAACGATCTCTCCAATTATCCTCAAGAGTTGATTCCACGCATTCAAATATAGATCTGTTACTGCATGTCAACATCCGTTTTTATACAAAGTTTACAAATTTAATATCATTTTAATATCATTTTAGTTTGAGAGATATTTTTTTAATATTTAAGAAATTTCTTTTTATTGTTTTTCTATTTTAATTTCATATGTGTGTTTAGTTTTTAATTTTTCTTTTGTTTTAGTTTTTTGTAGTGTAACTGGAAAATGAGAACATTTTCAATAAAAGTAACTGAAATGCAGTAAATTACTTTTTTATTTTATATTTGTTTGGTTCTGGTTCAGACACGCAGTGACTGATATTCACATATATAATGTAATATAATGTTATGTGAGTGATGTTATTATTTTATTAAAATATTTAGATATTTTTGGGTGGCAAAAAGTAAAAAAATGTCATGGTCATGCAACCATCCTTATATGAGGACAAAAAAGACTCTTTAAAAGAAAGCTGTTCTTAATTATTATTATAACCCCCCAAAATAAATAAATAAATAAATTAATTAATAATTTTGTTAAAATATTATAAATGTTTTTAAGAACTTTGCAACCTTTCTGACAACGCAAGGTTAGTTCAGGATGTAAAATATCACCCAAAACTGTAAAAATAATTACCGCTCAATATTTTAAGATCTGTGTCGTGTACAGTTCAGTAAAAGTGTCCTGAACATGAGAAGCGGACACGTGTTTCATCTCTTCTTCATGTGTAGAGAAGTCTGTTTTCATCCGCTCGCTGGAGACAGTTTTCCCAGAACTCTCTGAATGTGGGATTCATGTGCTGCTAAATCAAGCCTTTCATTCCCAGCCCGGGACAGAAACGCTCTCCTGTAGTCCGGTCTCCAGAGGGTTACCAAAGCCTATGTTTAGAATGGGATGTGCAGAAGAATGATTGGCTGAGGGTGATTCACTTACAGTTAAAATCAGGAAATTCTTGCGGTTAGCAGTCGTCTAGCAGGTCCTTATCTTTTTGAATGGTTTCTTGAGTGCTAATTACAAGCTGCCCGAATCAACAGAGAATCGTGATCGCTGAGAGCAATTTCACCTAAACATGAGGAAAGAGCCAGCAGAACCAGAGCTGGTGATTCATCTCAGTGCATTAACACACTTTACTGTAAATAATTAGATATGCACTCGTTTGCGTACATGTCCAGAACAGATACTTGAACCTGGGATAAAGCCGGGTTTAGTATTCTTGTTCGTGTTCTTCACCAGTCCTGAGAGTCAGCTTAACTTCATCTGAAAGCTGAAATCATCTCTCCTCTGATGTCTGGTGTGTTAGCAGAGGATAATATCTGAACGTCTGAATCTGAGGGAGCAAAAAATCCTCTTTAAAGCTGCTTAAATGAAGTTCTTAGCAATGCAATAATGAGGTTTTGATATATTTATAGTAGGAAATCTACCAAATATCTTCATGGAACATGATCTTTACTTAATTACCATCATGATTTTTGGCATAAAGGAGAACTTTGATAATAATTGTTGTCTTTTTCTACTGCTGCTGTGCTCCAGGCTTAAAACATCTATTATTATTGCTTGATAAATCAGAAACACATGCAATATCTGGAAAGAGGAATAAAACAGTGAGGTGTGGTGATGAGAAAAGACTCATCAGATGAAGGGTTAAAGTGTGTGTGTCATGTTCTGGAAGCAGAAGAGCTCAGTGTGAGTGTTTCTCCTGATGTTTTCCTCCTCAGACGAGGAAGCTGAGTAAAGCGGAGCGGCAGCGCTTCAGCGAGGAGGTGGAGATGCTCAAGGGCCTTCAGCACCCAAACATCGTGCGTTTCTACGACTCCTGGAAGTCCACTGTGAAGGGCCAGAAGTGCATCCTGCTGGTCACCGAGCTCATGACCTCCGGCACGCTCAAAACGTCAGCTTCAGCCTCTCACAGCCTCATAGCTCACACTTCTGTCCGTCCAAACCTGTGTGACTTCTTCCAGGACGTGGTTTAAAGCATTAAAGCAGTGTTTTTAACACATAGTAAAGCAGAGATGAGGCCAGAGTGTTTTCCTCCTGTAGAGCTTTCACAGAAGAAAGAAGTCACACAGGTTTAGAAATGAGTCTTTGATTCTGCTACAGTATGATCAGAACTACAGCAATCTCTACTGTTTTCTGTCAGTATGTGTTCAGATGTGATTTATTTCTCTGATGGGATTTGATTGATGCTGAAGACGTTTCAGGGGATCTCTAGTCTATATGTGTTGTCTTGTTTCCAGCCAAAATACAGAGAAATTCATAAATCAAGAATGATTTTATCAGTAAGTAAATATTATTGTCTTGGTTCTAGAAAAAAGTCTTCCTGAGAACCAGCAACATAATCTTATTTATTCTTTAGTTGACCCTGTCCTGGGCGCAGATTATTTCGCTTGTTTCAAGTAAAAACTACATTTTTACAGTTTTCTTTCTTTTTTTTCTTTCAGAAATCAAGGCAATAGTGTCCTTTTATGATATTTTGGCTGAAAACAGACCAAACCTCTGAACCAAAGCTGTTCTTGGCAGTGTAGAGACTTTTAATGTTTATATTTTTATTTTGGATCAAATAAATGCAGAAGAGACTTCTCACAAAGCCATGATGGATCTCAGTGTTTGACTGCTAGTGTTTTTCCCATGATTCCTCAGGTATCTGAAGCGTTTTAAGGAGATGAAGCCGAAGCTCCTTCAGCGCTGGAGCCGTCAGATCCTCAAGGGCCTTCACTTCCTGCACACCCGGGCCCCTCCCATCATCCACCGGGACCTGAAGTGTGACAACATCTTCATCACGGGCCCCACGGGCAGCGTCAAGATCGGGGACCTGGGCCTGGCCACGCTCAAGAGAGCCTCCTTCGCCAAGAGCGTGATCGGTGAGAGATCTTCACCGGCTTCGGGTCCTTCTGGGGTCATCAGGGGGTCACTTATAGCCAGAGACGTGCTGTCTAACTATTAATCACCATTGATCGCATTCAGAACTAAGGTTCATTGTGTCACACACAAACAGTATATATTTAAAAATTATTTACATCTTTATACATTTATATATTCTTATTCTTATGTTATAATATATGGAAATATATTAAAAACAAGTGATCAATAGTTTGACAGCAGAAGTCTTGACTCGAGCACACGTGAAGAGCTCCTGTGTTTCTTTGGAAAACTTTATTTCAAAACATTATGTCATCATTTTTACTTCACTGCGTTTCATAAATAAAAGTTGTTGTTTGTTTACCTTTAACACTGAAGAACATTAAAAACATTTTCCCTTGAGTATATCTTTCAAATACGTTCACGTGAGAAAACATGATAGATTTCTAGTGTAATAAGTATTAAAGGACATTTAATGTGAAATGTAGCACAGTGTTACGCTTTTGAATGTTGTGAAGTTGAAAAGACACTTTACTTCACTATAGAAATAGTCAAAAATGATCAGGATCAGGATATTAAATAATCATGCTGATGAAGATATCTTTGTTGATTTGGACGCCTCTGAAGATGATGTTCCTCTCGAGTGGAGAGGTGATGTGTGTAGTTTGTTAGGTGATGTGTCAGTAGTGTTGTGAATCGATCAGGCACGCCGGAGTTCATGGCTCCAGAGATGTACGAGGAGAAGTACGACGAGGCGGTGGATGTGTATGCGTTCGGGATGTGTATTCTGGAGATGACCACGTCAGAATACCCGTACTCCGAGTGTCAGAACGCCGCGCAGATCTACCGGAAAGTCACCAGCGTGAGTCTCTCTGATTAATAACTGTGTGCGTGTTTAACTCGTTACATGTCTGAACGGAAATCAGCTACATTTCAGCTAGTTGCTTAGGAAACCTTTATTTTTAATTGTATTATTTTTATTTAGTGCTAAATAGCAGTGCTTAATATATAGAGGTTTTTGGGAAATCTAAAACTTTTATTAATACAAACAAACACGTTTTGAAATGCTGAACTACACAGTATATTTCAAAGAAATGCTCTTCTGAACTGTCTATTTATCTGTGAATCCTGAAACATAACATTTTCCACAAAAACATTGATCAGCAGGACTGTGTTCAGAGCGGTGGATCAGGATATGATTCATCACAGATGATTACAGTAGAATAATATTTGACAGTTTTTACTGTATTTCTGATCTGATGAACACCTCCTCTGTGAGCTGAAGCATGTCCTGTGCCGCTCGATGTACGGTCTTCCTGTAGTAGAGTTAAATCATCCTGACCAGGATTAGATCCTCTGAAAGACGTTATTAAACACATCGACTGATGTTCCTCTCAGACTTTGACATTGGTGTCCGTTTCTACTGTTTTCAGGGAATAAAGCCCGACAGTTTCTACAAAGTGAAGGTTCCAGAGTTGAAGGAAATCATTGAAGGCTGCATCCGCACCAACAAAGATGAAAGGTACTTCATTTTCCTCTCTGCTGCACAAGCACTACGTTATATATTTTATTTAAGTTATAAGTTATTATATTAAAACTTGCTTGTAATATCAGTAACAAAATATGATTCGATGCTACAGAGCTTCTGTTTAAAAAAACTTCTGAAATGATAAATAATAATATTCCCACAATGTTAAAATCATCCTCTAGCACCTTGGCAAAACATGTGGCTTTATCTTTCAGAATTATATATATATATATATTTTTTGTAACTATTTTTTTTAATGATTTTTGATGATAATTGTCGAGTTTATTTCTGTTTTTTTAATGAATTCAAAAGTTATATTTAACGGTTATTATTATAAACTATAAAACTATATTTGGTTGTTTAAATATTGCTGAAATAGAATCACATAAATATTAGGTGAAAAAATTGGATTAAAATAAATGTTTGATTGAAGCACTAAACTTACTGTAAATACCTAAACATTAAATCTACAATTAATAAAACCAAACTCTAAATGAATTATAGAATGAATCATTAAATAATAAAAAATAATAAATAAATATAATAATAAAAATATTTAAAATATGAATAGAAATTCTAATAGTATAATATGTATCACAAAAGTAAGTAGATTCACGTGTATGAGTAGTGAAATATTAGTTTAGCTAGTTATAAGTTCAATAATATACATTATATGTGTAAATATAAAATGTTTTATTATTATGATTAATAATTGTCTTGATTTAAATGCAGCTGCTTTAAATTATTACAAGTTTAATTATATCACACCAATAATTCAGAGTGCTTTACATAAAAGGAAATAAAATACTCACAACAAGAAAACAAGAAATTCATTTAAAAATGGGATTCAAATGAAATGAAAAGAGTTAAAAATAGAAACTGATTTGAAAGCCTTCTCTAATATTCAATCTACTGCTTCTGATTGCGTTTGTGTGTCTTATATCTGATCTGTCTCTGTCAGGTACACCATCCAGGACCTGTTAGAGCACACCTTCTTCCAGGAGCACAACGGTGTTTACGTGGAGCTGGCCGAGGAAGACGACTCGCTCAAATCCAGTCTGAAGCTCTGGCTGAGGATGGACGGCACCAAGAAGCTCCACGGGAAGTACAAGGACAACAACGCCATCGAGTTCCTGTTTGAGCTCTACAAAGACGTGCCGGAGGAAGTGGCCCAGGAGATGGTGAGTGTGTTTGTGTGTGTGTGTGTGAGGCGTGTCACAGGTGTTCCCCTCCGGCGTCAACACACTTCACAGAAGAGCCTGAAGAATCCACATTCAATCCAAATATGAGTATCCTAGTAACCGGCCGGTGTTTACTGTACCTGTCACCACAACACAGCCTTACAGTAACCGTTCATCTCAGCAGCCAATGAGAGCCAAGACATGCGCTTCAGAATATCTTCACAGGCTTCTGATGTCGTTTCTCTTTACTCTGATATTATATCTGATGTGTTTTTTTAAGAATTGTTATAAGAGATGTGCTTTATGTCAAAATATGATCTCTTAAATGTTTCAAATGAGTTTTTTAAAATTAGTACAGTAATAATCATACATTTAAACATGATCATGTAAATTACTGGGAGCTAAAGTAACAATTAAGTAGCATTAAAGTTGCATTAAAAAGATCAAATGAAAAATGAGTAATAAATTGAAAGGAATGGATGACATTTAATAAGAGCTGGGGTTACATTTACAAATCATTCTGTTTCATCTCTTTTTATCACACTATTAAATAAAAAAACTAATTTATAACAATAATCACAAAAGAAACAAATATATATATATATATATATACACACACTGTATATACTTTTGTGTGCAGGAGAAAAAAAGGATTTGAAAATGTATTTGAATGTAAATCTATAGATACAGAGTCTTTAGAGAGTAATCTGGACGTTTTCTTTCCACTAGGCCATGGCAAATATAATTTCTTATTGTTATATAATTTGGGTCTTTCTGTGATTTCTAAATCTTGTTAGCTCTGGTCAGTTCCAGCGGTCAGTCCTCGCTCTGTGTCTGTGTTTGAAGGACAGAGCGTGTTAATCATCGGCAGGAAACACGAGAGCGGAGCTGAACGAGGAAGAGAGACCTTCATCTCTCAGCCTCTTTGCTTTTCATCAAGGACGAATTATCATGAAGGCACATCAGCAGAGGGTTATCACATAGCTTGATTATCTTCAAGACTACACTGGCCTTCATTGTTTGAGTGAAAACGCACCGTCCCAGAGCCGGCTGAAAGGTTACCGGAGCGCTTTCACAAACCTCATGCCCAGATTCATTTATTGGCATCAATAACAAGCCACCGTGCTTCACACTTACATACTGTATTACAGGAAGAATTAAACTCATCAGAGCTGGAGAAATGTGTCTCTGCAATGAATGTGAATGGGTGCCGTCAGAATCAGGGTCCAAACAACTGATAATACATGTGAAGATGTTTTTATCTCAAATATGATTCTATATTCCATAATAACTCTTCCGTCTGGTGTTGTCTCTCACATCAAATCCAGACACAGATTAGTTTAGAGTTTAGCAGATTTCTCTCTTGATTCAGACCAGACCACTTCTTCACTGGAGGAAGAGTCTTAACGCTGGATGAGTTTGATCTTCTGTCTTCTCCAGATGTTCACTGATGGACTGGAGCGCTGTGGATTATTCTGATGTTTTTATCAGACTCTCATGCTGACGGCACCCATTCACTGCAGAGGGTCCTTTGTAATCGTTTTGATATTTGAGAGCGTATATTGTCATACTGATAAAGTTCCCCTCTTCCTAATAAAGTTGTATGTTTTCCAGGTGGTTCTGGGCTTCGTATGCGAGGCTGACTATAAGCTGGTGGCCAAGGCCATGCGAGATCGAGTGACGAGCATCAAACGCCAGCGAGAGAAGCACCGGCGGATCACAGACGAACAGAAGAAGAAGGAGGGAGTGTTTGAGGAAGACTCCGAGCTCCTGTCGCCCAGATCAAGCACTCAAGAACCTGGAAGCCCCGCCCCCTTTCCTCTGCAGACCCCGCCCACTCCGGTACTCCCTGAGCCCATGTGCTCTCCCGTTACCGGCTCACTGGATTCTGGGATCATCGGCAGCTACCCGCCGGAGCCGGAGGAACCAGAGGCAGACCAACACTTCCACATCCATCACATGAGCTGCTCGTCAGCCACCTGTACGTTCATCACATCATATATCATATATATGACACACACATACAGTATATAGAAATAGAAAATATTGTTTATATTTATATGATTTAATTTAGATATAAATATACTTAATATAGAAACATAATATTTTCCTTAAATATATACATGCATGTGTGTGTATTCATATATAAATATTCAAATAAATAATAAGTGTAATATTGTTCTCAAATGTTTTAGTTTTTCCCCAGAAATGTAAAACCTTTTCAATTTAAATTAACATCAGTTTTGTTTTAGTTTTCTGAGGCAAAAATAAATAAAACTATATTTACTCACTAACATGTCATTCAGTGAAACAAGCTTGAGACGCATATTTACAACAAAAATCAATTTATGACACATTAAAAGATGAATTACTTATGTCTTATTTTTTTTATATATTTTAATATTCAAAAGTTAACAAAAAAAAATTTGTTTGAATTTTTACATAAATATTGTGTTACACTGAATAATAAATAATAATAACACATAATAAATATACAGCGCACACCAACACTTTTATTTATTTATTTATAGATAACTGCAGTATGAGTCATTGTGAAGTGTATTAGAGATGTAATGATATTATCAATATCCAGATATTATCGTGGTCTCACATCGATATAAACTGACAAGTATTCTGGGCAAAAAGTGTAGTTTTTAAAATATGTTTAAACTTCTTAAAATGTCTGTAAAGTTATGATATGCTTTGGCACAGTCTCTGTCAGACAAACTCAGAATCAGACATTTGTTATTTTAATATCTCAATAAATGTGGCATGGTGAAGCTGATATTGTGATATGATATGGTGAGGTCCCTGTAAAGCGCTATTTGAGCCTCATATGAATAGCTGCAGTGCCCTAGTATTGACTCGATGTCTCGCTCTCCTCGACCGGACACGGCACAGTCAAGCCACGTCCACAAATAAACTCTTTTGAATAGCCAGTGTGTTCTTATCATGCAGTCCTCTCAGACTGAGGTCAAACTGTAGAAGAAGGACACTGTGAGAGGAAGCAAGCTGATTATAGTTTAAACGGACACTATAAAGCTGTAATAGTAATGACAAATGCACTAAAAGTACTAAAACTAGTTTAACTTTAACTAAAACTGGTATAACATTATTAGAACTAAATTTAATTTTGAAGAAATTTAACTTGATGTACTTAAATAATAAAATGATGCTACAGCAAGACGTGCTCCTCGGACGTTTTCCTTCGTCCGATCACAAGCATGAACGCAAACTAACCCAGACCAATCCTAGTCCGTTCATCACACTCAGCTCACAAAGAGTTTTTACTTCCATAACACTGTTTTTCTGAAGGAAACAGGAAAGTGAATGACACTTGATCAGTTTTTAATGAAAGAAAGCTAGGACCGCCAGGATCCACAGGGACATGTATGAGCTGTTGGTCTCTGTTTCTCCAGCGGACTGTGAGACGGATGGATATCTCAGTTCTTCTGGTTTACAGGACACTCCCACCAGCGCTCCACCAATCCCTGCTCTCCGTTTCCCCTCGGTGAGTGTGGCTCAATGGATTTTATACAAATACAAAAATAATAAAGTCTATTGCAATCATTTAGATGTTAAGAATGTGTGCACATGAATTCATATTAGAATTTTAAATAAAATGATTTTAGTGTTTCTTCATTTAGATGAATTAAAAAATAATTGATCTTAAAATTAGTTTATTTAATAAACATGCAAAAATGTTTTTTTTTTTTTTTTTTTTAGCATTTTTAATAATTAAAGGGTTTAGAAATAAAAAAGGGTTTACATTTTTTGAGTTTTTGTAAATAATTTATAATTTAATTTATATTTATTTTAATTCTATACTTTCTTAAAACCAAAATATAAGATAATAAATTACAAAAACCTGAAAAGAAAAGAAGAAAAAAAATAATATTTTGTTTGTAGATGCTTTATTTACTGAGAACTTAAAACTAAAAAATGTTAAGGAAATTAATTAATTGAAATGAATTAAAGTAAAATCACAGTCGCACTACCTGACATTTTTTTAAAGCCCTGGCCAGTTCACCTAAAAAAAACACTTAAATCATTTAATGTAAAAGTTTAATATAAATGTATGTATACACAACATTCTTAGGTATTATTTGTATTTGAATAATCTCTTATGCTTATACGTCTTTGACCCAATTACAAACATGATTTAAACTCAGGAGAGCCTTTTAAACACAACTGACACAGTTTCCTGTGAACTCAGCTGACTGAATTAATTCTGTTGTGTAATGTTTTCTCAGAGTATAGCTGTGTCCAGTAAGAGCGAGAGAGGACCGCTCAGCCCCTTCTCCTCACCTGTGGACAGGTACAGACCGGCTTCTCCTCCTCTCTCTTTGAGGTTTGAGTTTGTCTTCAGAGCCAGATGCGCTGTTGTCTCAGTAGGCCAGTGTTTGGTAACGGAGCACATGTCCTATAGGATGCTGTTTACACACCACAGGGCTCTCGGACGCCGTCCCTACAAAACGCCTGCCATTACAGCATAGTTTTCCACTCGTAAGAGCTTCACCTTCCTCAGCAGGCCTTTGTAAAAGAGGCCGAGTCTGCCAAGCGGTAGGGTGGCTATAAACATTTGTGGGTCTCGTAGGAAGCCCAGTGTTTGGATAAAGCAGAGGCTTGTGTTGGTCAAAGGCCTGGGAGACACAATTAGCTCACAGAAACCCACTCAGAATGGACTGAAGTCAAACTGTGTGTGGAACTTCAGCGAAGACAAAGCCAATCCAAACACTGAAGCTGTCTGTTTTTTCTCTTTGGCGTTATATTGGATTTCCAGAAAACTGTAGTTAAAAATACATTTTGAGGCCCAGCAGTGTACAAAGAAGTATGCTTTAATGTACTAGTATAGTAGTATACTTTAAAGGGCTCGTATGATGTTGCTAAAAAGAACATTATTGTGTGTAATACAATGTAGTTTATGTGGATTAACATTATTTTCCACATCATGTACATTATTGTTTCTCCTCTAAGCCCCGCCTCCTGAAACGGCTTGATTTGTACAAAGCTCATCGCTCTAAAAAAGTGAGGTGCGCTCTGATTGGCCAGCTCTCCAGTGCACTGTGATTGGCCGAATACTTACCATAACGTGACTCTACGTCCCGGCGCTACGACACCAAAACAATAAAACACATTACAAAGCAGTGAGACATAATTACTGATGATCATGACTTAGTTC
>JAUMHP010000010.1:230348-240731 GCA_032361065.1 Enteromius trimaculatus | reverse complement strand
TTAAATTAATTATTCATTAAAGTATCTTGGAGCAATTTGAAAATATATGTAATTTTTTATTTAATGGGATATCAAAATGTAAGACAATAAAATGTAAAAGATGCTTTATAAAGCAATAGCCAACAATATACTGCATGGGTCAAAATGATATTAAGTAAAGATCATGTTTCATGAAGATATTTAGTAAATTTCCTGCCATAAATATATCAAACTTGAATATGCATTGCTAAGAACTTAATATTTAGATTTCTGCACACTCAGATTCTATACAGACTATTTGAAAATGGAAAGCTTATTATTTTCAGCTTTCATATGATGTATAAATGTCAGTTATGAAAAATAGACACTTGAGACTAGGGTCATGTTTGATCAGAGAGGTCTGTGCTGCTTCAGACTGCTGTATTATTTACAGGATTGATGTGCTTAATGAAGACCCTGAAGGTCAGAGAGCTTGTGTTTCTGATTTCTGTGTGTGTGTGTCTCTGTGTGTGTTGCAGGTGGTGGGATGCGCAGCTGGAGGTGGTCTGTCTCGGGGGTCATGCGTCTCTTGCTCCGCTGGTTCAGGCTCTGTCCTCGTCGGGGACGCAGGAGGCGGCCGAGCCGGATCCAGGATCTGTGGAACTATGGGAGGCTGCTGCTGAAGTCTCTGTACTTTAATGTCCTGACCAGTTCAGACACGGCGCTGGACTGTGTCTTTGAGCCCGTCTACTGGCTGGTGGACAACATGACCCGCTGGTTTGGAGTGGTGGGTGGAATCAGATCAGATGGTGTGGAAGGTTCTCGTCTTCGCTGCTGATGGCTGCTCTCTGTTGCTGCAGGTGTTTGTGTCTCTGGTGATCGCCCTGACCAGCTCTGTGGTGATTATCGTGTATCTGTGTGTGCTGCCCATCATCTTCAGCTCATACCCTGTTCACTGGATCCTCTGGCACCTCTGTTATGGACACTGGAACCTCCTCATGATTGTCTTCCATTACTATAAAGCTACAACAACATGTCCGGGTTTCCCCCCTCAGGTGCAACTTATTTACCTTTCTTTCTCTATATACAGGGAATTATTATTTTTAATATTTAATTAATCAATAGTGCAATCGTTTGGTTTTGAAGGTAAAAATCCAGTTTGTTTCTACATGGAAGAATATAATATTTGGAATCACTTTACAAACCTTACACACGTACTGTGAGCTATTATTATTTATTTATTATTTTTATTATTTTATTATTATCGGAACATGTTAGGAAATGTTTTTAAATCAAAGGCAAACTCTGTTTTGTTTATTTTAATTAATTATTATTTTGTTTGTGTGTGTTTCTTTTTGTTTCAGGAACAGAGTGATATTCCGACTGTTACAATCTGTAAAAAATGCATCGTTCCCAAACCGGCCAGAACTCATCACTGCAGCATCTGTAACAGGTGATGCAACACCGCCGAAGACAATTAATAACATTATTTACATTTTTAATTCAGATTATTATTGGATTTTCACCAGATTATTAAAAAATGTTTGTCAGTGTTAACAAAACAACCCGCCTCCTTTCTTCTCCCAGGTGTATTTTGAGAATGGACCACCACTGCCGTATCCTTGAGTATGAGCCGCTAACAGCGGTCAGTAGTGTAGAGTTCCTCCGTATGATGTGATGGCTCTTAACTGAGCTCTCCTCAGCCTGGCTCAATAACTGCGTGGGTCACTTCAACCACCGCTACTTCTTCAGTTTCTGTCTGTTCATGAGCATGGGCTGCATCTACTGCAGCATCAGCGCCAAAGACATGTTTCTGGAGGCGTACGACGCCATCGAGGTGAACACGTGACTACACTAGATTCACTGTTTCTGCTGAGCATTCATCTGATCAAAAATACAGTCAAAATTGTGAAATATTACTGAAATGTGTTCTGAGTGAATCTGTGTTAAAGTGTGTTTCTGTGAGGTTCAGCATCATTACTCCAGTCTTCAGAGTCACATGATCTTCAGAAATCAGAATCAAATACTGATTTATTGCTAAACACACACTTCTGAGTATTATCAGTGTTGAACACAGTCGTGCTGCTCATTATTTTTGTATATGTTATGTTTTAGGATTTACAGATGAATAGAAAGTTCAGAAGCTCTGAGCAACTGATTGCATCCTTAATGAATAAAAGTGTTCATTTAGATCAAAGCAGCACTGATGATTCGATGATTTGAGCTTGTGTCTGTTCTGTGTTTGTAGTCAGGCAGGTATGTGGGCGGAGACCTGCAGGGGGAGGCGGTCCTGGGGGCGGGGCTCATCTATATGTCGCTCTCGCAGCAGGTAGACGCTTCACAGACTGTTCTGGATCTACAGCAGTTTAGCCTGTTTTCGGCTGGTTTTGAACTAAAAGTCATGTCAGATATTCCGCAGATGCTGAAGAATTTGTTTTCAAACAAGGAAGCACTAAATCAGAAATCATCAAAGACATTAACAATGTTTTGTCAACAATCTTTTTGTTCATTTGTGAATCACAATTTCCTCAAAAATAGTCATGTGTTCAGCACTGATAATAATCAGGAGTGTGTGTTGAGCAGTAAATCTTTCTGAAGAGCACAGAAATACACTTGAACACAGATTCACAGAAAAGTCTAATAATATTTGGTTTTCGATCAAATGAATCGTTGCTGATCAGAAGAGACTCAAAGCTCAGCAGATGTTCAGTGCAGGTTGTTTCTGACGCTGTGATTGTGTTCTGTGTTGAAGAGCTCGTATCAGTCTCCTGCCCCGGCCTTCACTCATCAGCAGAGGATGGTTCATAAGAGCCTGGTCTATCTGTGGGTGCTGACGAGGTAAGGTGTGTGTGTGTGTGTGTGTGTGTGTGTGCACTCGTACAGCTGTCTTTGTGACAATTTATCTTGTCCTCACTTTCTGGGAGCCCTCTAAAGACCTGTTTGTCCTCCTAAAGAAAGCTGTACAGCGCTGTGTGTGTGTGTGTGTGTGTGTGTTCTGACGTCTGTGCTGTGTTCAGCTCTGTGTCCGTAGCGTTAGGAGCTCTGACTCTGTGGCACGCAGCGCTCATCACCCGAGGACAGACCAGTGTGGAGAGACACATCAACCGCAAAGAGACCAAACGCCTCAGACTCAAGGGAAGAGTACGTGAAAAGAAAAACAAATCAAGAATACATATATAGACACAATATATGTCCCTTTTTAACACACATACTCTCTATATTTATATTGTTATATATTTTTTTTATTTTAAATAAATGTAAATAAACATTTTGAATACATATACGTGTTTGTATTTATATTTTGCTAATAAATAGACAGTGTTTAAGTTCTATAACACGAGCTCATTTTGACGCCACTGTCCGCTCGCAGATGTTTCGTAACCCATACCATCATGGAAAAATGAACAACTGGAAAATATTCTTTGGTGTTGAGAAGCGGAGGTGAGACGTTTATCATTACAGACTAAAACACACAAAATTATTCATTTTTCTTTTATGCTAAAAGTCATTAGGATATTAAGATGTGCAGTATTTAATCACATTATATCAGTGTAATATACAACCCTATGGTGCAATTCACAAAGTGTGCAATAAGTTTCTGTACATGTAAAGACACTGTGCATAGCTTGCGTCTTAATCTTGCATAATATATCTCTAACTGCTCTTATTTCTATTCATGTATATACACACATTATATTACTCTGTTATTTATGTGGCTTAAACGGGACCTGGGGTCCTAATTTTGTACCGGAACATGGAAGTGTGCTGGTATGACTGTAAAATATCCTTGAAGATCATGTTCCGTAAAGATATGTAGTAATTTTTCTACTGTAAATATATCTAAACTGATCAGTAATATGCATCGCTTTGATTCAGATGTCTAATAGTTGTGTCTCAGACAGATATCATCCTATCCTCACGATTGATTTTTTCGGATGATGTATAAACGCAGCGTGTCTCTCAGTGACTGTTTGTTTCTGTTTTTCTGTCGGTCAGTGACTGGCTAACACGGGTGCTGCTGCCCTCCAGTCATCTTCCTCACGGTGACGGCCTGACGTGGGACTGTCCGGCTTACAGAAACAACACCATGGCCATATGACCTCTCAGATCAGATCATGACCTCTGATGACCGAAGGGCTCCCTGCTTCAGTCCTGTCCTTCACTGTGACGTGTGTGTGTATGGTACAGACAAGCAGAGTTGTACTTGGTGCCAAAGACTTCATGGGAATGGGTTTTAGTGACATCTGTGGACAATATTTATATTTTTTAACTCAAATATCCACTTCCGATGAGGATCATGGATCTGTGTTCTTTTTGAATTGATTTGAACATCCAGACATTTCCCAAGTATTCCTTGCATCTTGTTTAAAATGAAGTTTACAATCTTTTTCAAATGTTTTGTGACGATAACAGATCAGCAGTTTTAATATGAGCTCCAAAAGTATTAGAGCACATACTAAATATTTTATTCTTTTCCAATCCGGTTTTCTCAATTACGTCGTGAGCATAAAAACATGCTTAATACAAAATTTGAAATGTAATAAATCCTGTTTGTTTTAATGTGTCTTGTGCAAGTACTAATGATCTATTACGGTGTGTGTTAAAGTATATTTATTTTTTCATGTCATAAATTAGTTTGAAATCAGTAAATGTTAACTACTCCGGTTAACTAATGTTAACAAAACAAGTGAAGTCCGTATTTTCTGTCTCTGAAAATGTAAAATGATTTTTTCCCCTGCTGTTTGAGTGAGCAAACCATATTGTAGTTTAGCTATCTGAAGTATTGTCACTTCATATCAAGGCCAGTCCAGCACATACTGTACAGACATACTAGAGTGATATGAAATCTCAAGCAATAAAACGCTGGGAAACTCTACCAGTTTGTATCTTTACCTTCTAAACATAAATGAGGCTTGGCTTTAATATTCTTTTGTCTGTCTTGCTTTGAACAGGTGTATTAATATTTATGTTATTGAGTTTTGATCCGTGTTTTTGAGTCTTTTTTCAGTTTGTTTAAAGACACCAGTACTGAGCTTTTCTCTTCAAAAACTCGCTGCAGAAGCCCCGCCCCCTTTCCTACATCACAAATATTCAACCAATCCCAAGGCTCCATTCACAGCGTTATAACAAGTCTCTGTAGTTCTGAAGTGACAGAAGAACGAGTATTTTTAAAGACGTCACTAAATGTATCAAATGGATGCTCACTGTGTGAAGAGTGTTTAAAGAGTAAAGCACTGAGAGATTCGTTTCTGCAAATGTGAAAAAAAACAAACTTGTGTCAATCTACACATTTACAAAAAGGTTTTATTGACAGGTTATGACACTTAAATACTGTTTTTTATTCTTGGCATCAGTTTTGTCAGTTTGACCTTTAAGTTAGTCTTGTGAAAATGAACAGCAACCAGCGATCATCGCATCAGTTTAGAAACAGAGCGATCTGTGCTAATATTCGTGTCTGATCCGCTGCTGGAGGTCAGTGCCACAGCGACGTCTAGGTTCCAGCAGTTTGTGTAGCATTTCTGTGCCCAGGAAGGACAGGCTCCTGCCGTATCATAAAAAACAGTAAGAGTAAAATCAATGGCTGTGAGCGGTGATCCGTCTCTGTTCATCTTCCGCCGGGGCTTCCTAATAAAAACCTGCGGATGAGACGCGCCTCGTTAGATGCTGGCAGAGGAAACCTCAGACGTCTGAATATATATCAAACTCACCATTCTCCTCGAGCCGCCACGGCCTCCTTCCTCACCAGCCTCTTCCTGTCATCCAGAGGAACGGCGAGAGCCTTCAGGACTCTGGCACGGAACGGAAGGACCTGACACACACACACACACACACACAGTCAGCGTGATTAATCACTACATGTTCCTGCTCTACACAGCATGCATTAAATGTGTAGTGTGTCATCCAGCAGGAGACATGCAGACCTTTAAGAAGCTACATTTTACATCCTCTGCAAAAATGCAATATACCAATATGATTTATTTACAACACTTATGATATGCATTAAATTGATCACAATGATAGTTATAATGATAATAACAAATTGTAATGATTTATATAAATGCTGTTCTTTTGAACTTTCTGTTCATCTGTGAATCCTGAAAAATTTATTTAATATATAAATAAATGTATTTATATATCAAATTATATAAACAAATATATACACTGCCGTTCATAAATGTGGGGTCACTAAAATATCTAATGGTTTTTAAAGATGTTTCTTCTGCTCATCAAGGCTGCATTTATTAGATTAAAAATAAAATACAAATATATATTGTGAAATATTATTTCAATTTAAAATAAATGTTTTCTGTGTGAATTTATTTTAAAATGTAATTTATTCCTGTGATACAAAGCATCATTCCTCCAGTCTTTCAGAAATCATAAAAATATGCTGATGTTTTATTATCAGTGCTGGAAACAGTTGAGCTGCTTCATAGTTTTTATTAATTCTTAGATCATTAAAATATTAAAAAGAGAAGCATTTATTTAAAATGGATAATAATGTTCAGATCTACTGTTACAGTAGTTTACCGTTTCACTACTGTTCAAAAGTTTGGGATCAGCACATTTTTATTCTTTCTTCTTTGAAAGAAATTAATACTTTTATTAACAAAGGATCAATTAAATCAACAAAAAGCAGTAGATTTACATTTTAGAAATGTTTTATATTTGGTAAAAAAATAATGTTTTACTCGTTATTTATCAAAGAATCCTGAGAAGGAAAAAAAATAAATCACGGGTTCTCAAAAAAAAAAAATATTTGGCTGCACAACTGTTTCAAACATTGATAATTATATTAAATCAGCATATTAGAATGATTTCTGAAAGACTGGAGGAATCACAGGAATAAATTACATTTTAAAATATATTCACACAGAAAACACTTATTTTAAATTTTAATAATATTATACAATATTACAGTTTTTCTGGATTTTTAATCTAATAAATGCAGCCTTGATGAGCAGAAGAAACATCTTTAAAAACCATTAGATATCTTACTGCACTACTGTATGTGGCTACTTTGATTCTCTTACCATGTGTTGAGGCAGGCGAGAGAGTGCATGAACACACTGCAGCGACGCCATCCTCACTTTCTGCAGGAGGGAAGACAAAGTCTGAATCAGGAGAGAGCGGTCAGAGAGACTCGAATCAAACACAACGCTGAAGAGAGTACCATAGAGGGGCTGGAGGTGAGGAGCAGCAGGCGGGAGAAGAGCGCCTCCAGCTGGGTCCTGAGGGCCTCCGGCGGCTCCAGCAGCAGCGGGGTCAGACAGCAGAGGGTGGAGATCTGAACCGTCTGATCCGAACACAACAGAGCCTCCAGCAGCAGCGGCAGCAGCTGAACACAACACATGACCAGTGGTGTGCCTTCATAACTCACCATATGGTAATATCACGATACAGAGTTTAAATGTGTAAAAAAAAAAAAAAAAAATTGTAGCTCAAGAATAGTTTTGGAATCAGGTGATGTCTTCCAGAATCGAATCGGATCATGAAGTGCCTGAAGATCCCCACGCCGTCGTGTTTGTGTAGCATTACACCTGTGTCATGAACACTCACCGCAGGGAGCTCTGTGAGCTGGAGCTGTCTGGGAAGGTTACTGACGATGTGGGACAGCGCCTTCAAATAACACGACTTCTTCTCTGTGAAGCAAAAACAACTATTTAGATGCAAAGAAAACAGGTTAGACAGGAAGCGCTCATCTTCACAATGCCGCAAGCAGTGAAAGGCTTTAGTGGAAGACAGCGTCTTTTACCTTTTATTAAAGATAGCACAGATTGTAATTATTTAACTGTGTATTATATTTGGTCTTTGTTGATGTGTCGTAATGTCTTTCATCGTTTATGTGAAGTGCAGTAAATGAAAGTATTGCTGCTCATGGAGGTACCCTGCTCTGCTGAGTTGAAGCCTTGAACCAGTTTGGTGGAGTTTTCAGCGAAGAAGCGCTGGCGGTACATGATGCGCACGTCTGCGTGGAAATCACGATTGAGAACGTCTGGAGAGTCGCTCATGAGGACAGAGAAGCCGTCGGCCACCTGACATCCTAACGCCGGGTCCGTCAACAGAGAGAAGAGCTGGAAAACACAGAACAATCTCACACCGAGCCTCTGAGACAGCACTGGAGACACGAGAGGAAGAAACAGACAGTACCTGGTCAGTCAGGGCTGCGGACAGCGGATGGTACCGTAAGAGCAGGGCCTTGGTCACCTGTGCAGAAGAGACACGCGTTTATCTGAATATGAAGAGACTCTGTTTCATACAGACCATCTGAAGCACCAAGATTGTGTTATTTTTAGGTGAATTTTCACTTTAACTGAGTGGCCAGATTTAAAACTTTAATAAGGACCAACACAAATAAAACGAACACTGCACATCAATATAGAACAAAACACACACACAATACAATAATAATACATCTTTATCCCCAGTTGAAAGTCCCTTTGGGTAAAACAATTTATTTTTTAAATCAGAACTTATAGATTATATACACACATATAGAAATTAAGGGCTGTTACACGTTTACAATCCTCTAATTACATGATGTGCTGATAAATTAATCAAATCTAATTACACCCTAAAGATAATTTCAATTTCACTGTTGTGTAAAGCATAAAAAAAACGTTTTAAAAAGTGAAAAGTTTGTGAAAAATTAAATATAATAAATAATGCCACAATTGTCATTTTTGAGTGGAGAAACTACATCTTTAATAATTAAAAATAGTATTATTACTAATTATTATTATTAAATTACTTCTTTAATAAAATGATACTAGGTGGCAGTAAGTCATCGAGTCATTTATTAAATTATTTGATTCGATTCGTTCACTGATTCACTCAGGAGTCAAGTAAACGAATCATTGAATCGTTAGGTTTGGGGGACTTGAGGCGGATCCATTGTCCAAAACGTTGTATTTGTGATGAAACCCATCTGCATTTAAAAGCAGAAGTTTGGCTCTTTATATTTTTTTATTTACATGCATAGAAGAAAAACTTCTGAAGGCCGACAACCTTTTGCTGGCAACTTTTTTTTTTAAAAATGCTGGCAGGAAAAGAGGTAACCTTATGATGTACATATGAGACTCTCTAGTCTCCCTCACGCAGCGAGCTGTTGCTCTGCCTCATATATGTCATCAGTCAGCTGTATATGAATACGATCTGGGACGGGGCTGTGTGAGCACTGGTTAGTGATGTGCGAGTTAAGAAGTGATGAAGTTTTTACCCAGAGCAGCAGTGTGAAGGCTTGTGTTCTCCGAGCAGAGCAAACGTTCTCCAGCTCCACACCGATCCTCTTCATCACCCTCTCCAGCACCGCGTCCAGAGCTTCACCTGAACACAAAGCACTCATGAATCCAGCTCAGGTAACTCATTTATTATTCCAGTGACGGGCAACCATAGAAAACAGCCTTCTATTAGATCACGCTGCACAGCATTCAGGGCATGTGATTAGGGAAGCAGATAAAAGGTCTTTGTACCTGCCGGCCTCTTGTTGACCAAACCTGCGAAGCATTTGGCTGCAAAGGTGTACGAGAACAGGTGAGGACACGAGCAGCTCAGATCCTCCAGCTGCAGAAGAAGCCTGTCCATCTCTGGGATCTCCACCTGGCATTAGTCAGATCAATTAATACTGTTTCCTACTCTTAAAACGATGTTGGTTCAGCACATGTTCCAGGAAACCTGAGCTTCACAAACTTGCTTTGAGGGAAAACTACTCATTGCCAGTGCCAGTGCCAGTGATGATAATATAAAGGCTTTTAGTCAGTTTAAATGATATAAACCAACCCCCATGTCTCCATGACATTCAAAAAAATATATACTACTAATAATTAATACTATTATTTTATTTATTTATTATAGTCATGCTTAGAAACTAAGATTGACATTAATATTGGTATTGTAGTTTTACAGCTGTCCTATAAATTATTTATTACATTTCTGAAAATAAAAGCTATTTTATTTTACAGTGAAACTACAATAAAAGACTAACTATTTTTTAATATACACACACACACACACACACACACACACACACACATATATGATTAAACTCACGCTGCGTGGAAGAGAGCAGACGCAGGCCATCAGCAGACACACCAACTGAGACGGAGCCCGAGACTCTGCTTGACTCTGCAGAAAAAACAGGGACAATTATTATTAATAATAATAATAATAATAATATTAAAGATACTGAAAGATTATGTGAATTCCCTAGACGGATTCAACATCTGATGTGTTACAGTGCAACCACACCCCAGTATTCAACATTTTGTTACCTATTGTAAGACCTCCAATAGGTGGTCTTGGTAGCATCTGTGTTTTGTTTGTAAAGGTGTGAACCAAATGGCCCTACTGCCTTTGATGTCAGGGTATAAGGTCTGCTCACACTGGTCAGTACTTTGGGTTAAGATACAGAAGACGGCTTTGCTA
>JAUMHP010000010.1:198191-212988 GCA_032361065.1 Enteromius trimaculatus | reverse complement strand
TATATATATATTTTGGTAACTTTATGCATTTACTGTCATCTCTGACCAATTTAATCAATCCTTACTAAGTAAATGCATTCACCTGAACATGAACATCCTGGAAGATGGATCTCAGAATGGACACCGCTGAACCAGGCGGCAGAACAGAGCATTTCGTCTGAAAGAAACAAAAAACAAAAACAAAAGATAAGCACTGTGAAGGTGACGATGACAATAAAAGATCAGGCTCATTTAAAGTGCTCAGACTTACCAAAGCCTTGAGCCCCTGAAGAACATGTGGTATGATCACATAGTGATCTTTCAGTCTGTTCTCATAGAAAGCTATCAGAACCTCCACTGGAAACAAAACAAACCCGCATGAGTCTTTGCAATCCAATCACAGAATGTCATTCAGACCTCCATCTTTCTATAGCAGGAGCTTCTTACCTTCTCTCTCAGATAGGATGCTGTAGCATTCCTGCAGGACCTGAGACAGGAGCTGAACTCCTCGGCCACGGGTCTGAGGCTGAGAGCTGGTCAGACTCACCCTGCACGCAAGACACAAAAAAAAACAAGGTTCACAATGCACTTTTGAGGCTGGCAGCTGTCTTAAACACGCAGCTCACCACTTATACTGCCAAGACTACTAACGTAGTTGTACTTTTATGATACGTTTGAACACAAGAGACAAGCATAAGGAAAGTGAGACAACTTATAGAGAAAAAAAAAAATAGAAAGTTTTACCCCAACGCTTCGACCAGCTGGAGAACTGTGAACTGTCCAGCCTTGACACCTTAAAAAAACAAAGACATGAACTCATGTTTAACCCTGTAAAGCCTGACATAAGAAAAAACAGAGATAACAAACTCAAGACACAGTTTTGCAACCAAAGTAATATATTTAAAATACATTTATGTCATACTAAGTATAGTTCATATCTATTAACATATTTACTGAAACAAGTGGTATATTTAGACTTTCTTATATAATAATTTAGGCTGTAATTAAACTACTACTTGTGCACAAAGAACATTTCTTCATTTTAAGCCCAAAATGTGTCATTAGCATACTAATTGTACAACTGCAGGATGTTTTATTAAGTACATGAATACGTCAATGTACTTCTACTATACTTAACATTAAATAAATGTAGTTTTTTCTAAATATACAGTACTGTGCAAAAGTCTTAGGCCGGGTGCGGATTTTTAATAACAAAAATATGTATCCGAGAGATGATTGGATAATCAAGTAAGCCTAAGGTGCTTTAAATACACAAGTTTATCTCAGGTTTAATTTATCTTACTAAAGATTTCACAGCATGTAAATCAAAAGCTGATTATTATTGCATACTAAACGTGTGTTTTGCTTGCTTAACACATATTAATTATTAGTCTGACGACAGAAGAGATTATAGAAAGCTTAGAAATTGAAGTAAACTTATGATGTGGACTTTCTAGGGTTAAAGCACAGGAGTCAGGTTCAGAAGAGGCTCCGCTAGCAGCTTAGCAAAACAATCACACACGACTTTAACTAAGAAAACGACGCCATGGCAGGTGCTGGTTTGGGTGTGTTATGAAGCAGACACACACAATGTAAGACTAGGGACGGTTTTGTGTGTGAGAGAGGCTCTGTCAGCCGCCGCAGCGCGCGTGATGCAGGATGTGGCGGTTAGCATCTCTCACGGATTCTCTGACAGCTTTTATTATTAAGAGTCAGCGCTCAAACCGGCAAGAAACGGCAAAGACGACAGACCCCAGTGAACGAGATACCTGTAGCGGTTTCTGCAGCCTTGCTATCCACCTGTCCAGACACGAATTCTTCCACTAAACCCAGCAGCACGCCGTGATCCGCGGCCATCCTGAAGAACAGCAGCCAGCGGTAAACTCCGCCGCGCATGCGCACAACAGCGCTTCTGTGCCTGCGCGAGGGACTTCAGTTCACAAAATACTGCAGAGTCTGAAATAATAACAAAAAATAACAAACATAACAATAATAGAACAGCAATATACATTAAAAGAAAAAAAAAAAACTTTTTGGAAAGTAGATTTACTACATTTACTTAAAATATGCCGTGTTTAAGTTATGTAGTTAGTTAGTTAGTGTTATTGAATGAGTTTTAAAGTAACGTGATTTTTTCCTAAAAATATTAATCGCGGGTCTTTGTTGTTGTTATAAAAGCATGTGTTTTGTAAAATAAAATATCGTAAGGTTCTAGGTCTACATATTTATTTTTTAATCAGCTATGTCTGTTTATTTTTATTAATTTTGTTAGTGTTATCATTGATTTTATGTTATCACATAGGCTTCACAGCAGCTCTTGAGGTTGATTTGTGAATTTTGCTGAACTAATTAAAATATTAATTGCATAATTATGTTTTTTTTTATAAACAAGTAAAACGTCGTAAGGTTCTACATAAGTGTCAAATTACTCTAAAAAAGGCAAAAAATAAATAAATAAAATTATGATGCGAGAATAATTTACTTAAAAAAAAACACAGACGTGAGACTTTTACAAGTGCATTTTAGAGATTTCCTGAATGGGTGGAGATGTTAAACTCTGGGTCTTGCCAATTTTCCCCTAAAGAAATATCAATAGCCTCCTTACTTTTTTTTTCACTAGCCTACTACTATGATCTCGCATATATAGCGCTTAAGGGCTTTATTGTATTGTTATTATTGCATTTGGCAAAATTTTGCGTAAACTCTTTTTCCTGTTGCTACGAAGCCTGAAAAACATAGTGGGAAATGTATTTAATTGTTCAGTTGTTATAACTATTTTCTATCCAGCCTACTAAGTTCTTTTTTTAGCATTTTACACAGTAGGCAATTATTATTTATTTAGTTTTTTACACTCGCTTTTCTTGTTATTATTACAGTTTTTGGCATTTAGATTTGGGTTATAAATTTTCACTCACAATTTATTATATTTTTCACATTTCCCTTCTTGCTGCAAATATAGCTCTCTCCAAAACGAAAACGTCGAGCTGAAATTCACGCAGTCTGTTCATCACAAGATCACAAACGTCCCACGATTTTTGAGCTGAGATTGAAGGCTCCCTCTGCAGGAGGGGCTCTGGCGCAGTCACGTGGTCAGAGCGCGCATGCGCGGTGTGCGTCAGTAACGTGAACTAGTTGGAAACATCAGTGAGGGGAAAGGTAACGTTAGACTAGCGAGAGATAAAGAGCTGAGGCAGGTTTGCGACGTGCGTGCGTGTGTTTAGATCTACATCAAAGCGAGCACGAGTAATCTATAAAGCTAAAATACTACTCTCGCTGATGTTGTTTGATTCTTTTAGACCGGATTTAAGAGTTCGGGATGAAGCTAGTGCTCTGGCTAGCCGCTGTAAGTTAACGTTAGCTCGTCGGACAAAGCCAGAAACAACTAAACGCGATTCTCTTGCCGGATAACTTAACGTAGAGATCATCCCAGACATCGGGAGTCTAAAGTTCTGGTTATTTTGTTTTGTAGGACGCTTCCCTTAACGCGCGTGCTGTTGATAGATCACCTGTATTGAGTCACTAGATCTGTGGTGCTGTTTCCGTTCGGGAAATCAAAAGATCACAAAGCAGGAGTGAATCTTAAAGTCGTCTTGAGATGTGGCCTGTGTTTGATTGACAGTCATGGGAGGCTGCGTGGGGCGCGAGCGCGCGGAGTCACGTGGACACGGCTCGAGGAAGCGCGGAGGTGAGACTTCTGCATCTGCGATGCTGCTTTGCATGTTTGTTTGTTTCTGTGTGGCTTTCTTCAAAACATGCAAATATCACGTGTATTGACTTAACCTGATGTGGGAACACAGACACAACACAAAAACAAAAAACACGATATTACCATGTTACAAGGTATTATTTATATGTGGCTTAAACAACCATAACCTGGCAACAAAAGAATGTTATAGGATTTGAAATTCTAAACAAACGATTTAATCAGCAACTAGTAAATCTAAGCATATTTCAGACACTCAGTATACCACAATATACTAAATATACATGCGTGCATGTTATTTTTACACTTTTCTATGGTGAAAAACTTTGATTACGTTTCAATGATTCCATGTTTTAGGAATGTGATAAATAAACACTATAGTGTATCTCAAAGCGCAATGCTTTCACAGTATACTTTTAATACAAAATCTTTTTGCTACCTCACTCAAAAATGGTAAAGTGTAGCAAATTGTGGGGGCACCATGTTTCCTAGGTATTATAAACACCATATGTATTACAGTAGCCGACCCTAGGCTTGCCACTGTACCTCGGTATCTATTTCTAATGCATTTTTGATTTTTTAAATGCAATCATTTAATGTACTTAAAATGCACCTATTTCAGATGTACTGAAATGCATAATGCACCACCAACAAAAAAGTACCATGCACACATATATTCACACATACTGTGATATTCTTTGAAATACATCAAATGTGCAATAAACTTATACCATAGTTTGCATATCGAGGTGCACTTGTATTACCTTTGTTAGCCTACTTAAAAATATTCACATTTCTGGTTGAAAGTAACATTTTTGAGAGCAAGCAATAAGAGCTCCAGCCCCAGAAAACTGTAGTGTTACCATGTTTCATCTATTACATTGCTTGTGATAATACCTTAAATTCACAGAAATGGATAGCATATTAATCAGAATGCCACAGTATTACCCTCTACCAAAGTACTTATTCATGTTTTTCCTCAAAATGTGCAACGTTTAGTTGCAACACTTCTGCTTTCCCGTTTTGTTCCTCTTCTATTTACTGCCACTGGTCCTCAAACAATCATTTTATTGACTTCAATGTTAAATGCGGTGTGTTTACTGGTAGTGCTTGCTGTCTTTTTGTAGATCTGACAATAGGAGCCCTGGTTTTGAGCATTATCTGTTTTTCTTCTCCTGTATGCATGTTGGAGCTGGCAGTCTGTCCCGGCCCAGGGCATGTCCCTGCATGTTTGCTCCATGTGACCGTCGTGCCTGCTGGTTTTCTGCCTTTTCCATCAGCTGTAGTGAAAAATAATTGGGATAGAAAGCCCAAACAGTTGACTGGAAAGCATTGGATTAGTGCAGTGACGTGTGTATCAGTGAAAGTCTTGCGGCTTCAGACGTTTATCGGTGTATTGTAGGTTTATCTGTGCTTCAGCATGTTGTGTGTGTCCTGAACAGGAGATGCGAGTTTCATTGACGCGTGGGCTGTGTATTGTGTGAGCGTCTTCACAGCAGAGCAGTGTTTGAGAGCTTTATTATTTAATAAAGTAACAGTCACTTGTTCTTATGTGAAATATCTGCCCTAAACGACAATAAAAATAAACAGCTGCAATTTAGCACACAAATGAACTTTGCATAAATAATAAATAACCGCTATATTATACATTTTTATTAATTATTATTACCAAAGAAAGTTTTGAAAGTTCAAAACCTTTAAAGAAATATTACTAATATTATTATCAGTATTGTTTAAGTTGTGCCTAGTAAGATGATACTTTATATTCATAGTTAGTTTGTCAGTCTGATTACATATCATTCTTATTATTTTAAAAAAGGCCTATTATCTTTGCTATCATTATTTAAAGAACTTTTTAATATAGACAAAAAAAAAAAAAAAAAAAAAATATATATATGAACTCAATAATATAAAATATTCATAAATGATTAATCGTGATTAACTGCATCCAAAAGAAATGTTTTAGTTTGCATTATATATGCATGTTTATTATTTATATTTATATACATAAACACACACACACGTTATATATTTTGAAAATATTCATATTCTTATGTTGTATATCACATACAAATATATTTAATATATAAATATTTTCCTTACATGCATGTGTGTGTGTGTACATAATAAATGGACACACATTCTTTTGGACAAACTTTGGATGTGATTAATCATTTTACAGCACTAATGCATATGTTTTTAACTCCATTCCGCTCTTAGTTTAATTTTGTGAATCTGATTACGTGCTTAAATATGAAAAATATTTATTATTTGTGTATTAGACTGATGTGCATGTGGGTTTGACTAATTGTTTTTGAATCGTATTAAATTAGTAGTAGTATTATATTTCTCTCTCAGTTTGAATGCATGTTCACAACACTAAGCAGCTTTTTACAGCGCTTTCACAATACCAGAAGAAGAGCTGGGATGAAGCGGGAGCGTGTTGAGTTCCTGTAACACAGATCGTGTGTGTAACGAGAGAATCACAGGAGAAGAACGCACCTTAGAGCTCCGGGCCTCGTTTGACCGGAGGTGCCGGACAGTCACTTTCTTACTGACACACATATTTGGAGATATTCAGATCAGTTTATGTATCTCCTATATGAGGAGTAGGGAATTTTCATGTATTTGCTATATATTAATATATATATTGTCTTTAAACAAGAAAGAATGAAAGTATACAGGAACAAAGTGTTTTTTGGCTATTGAAAACAATAACTGAAAGCATCTGAGCGGCAGCAGCTGCGGAGTAAACTCATTCAGCACAAACAGAGATGATACTGACGTCAGCGTTTAGCTTTGGTTTTTAAATTGGGTTGAAACTACATAAAACTGCTCTTAAAGAAAAACATGACCTTTAACCTTGTGAAACTAAAGGCAACTTTTCTGTTACAATCAAGCTGGAAAAAAAGACAAAAAATGATGGCGGTCAACCAACCCTAGCTGAGAGGACCAGACGTCCTGGGAAAGCTAGGTGTTGTTGATGGTACTCCTCCAGAAGCATTCTGGGTAGAACAGGGCTTTAAATCACACAATGTGTCCTGATGATTACTTATTACACCTTTACGCTATAAATAATGTGTTTGGATGAACGCTCTCTCCAGGATGAGTCATCTATCTGCGTGAACTTCCTTATTTCTGGAGCAGGTTTATTACTGGAGGTGTCCGCTGACGCAAGCATCACTGTTACTGCTGGGGTCAGAGCGTGTGGATTGATCAGATCCTTCTCATTGGAGATTTGTAGCTTTGTGTACACTTTCTTGGTTGTTTTCTGGAAGCTTTGTGTGTAAATGCTGTAAGAGCGACATTATTCTGCTTGAGTAATGAATCCCAATGGATGAGATTTGGCCAGACTCCTCCTCTCACTTTATTACTGTACTGTGTTTGTTCTTCAGATCCAGAAGCTGCACATAAGGCTGCAATTTTATCTATTAATTTATTTAGATCTTTATTCAGAAACAGCAATTACCTGTCATATGTGCACAGATATGATGCATGCGCACAGTCAGTAAACGGGAAATGTTTTGTTCAGCACTGAATACGTTTAGAATGGATGTATGTTTGAGAAAGCAAAAACTGTTGCCAAAATGGCAATATTAGTTCAAAAATGATTTTGTCCATATTTAACAGCCCTATAGTAAATTATGGAATGCTTTATTTGTAATGCTGTGTTTTTTCATATGAGCTGATTTGAAAGGAAAATCTTCAGTTCTGTTTGGAAATGGAAAGCAGATATGCTTTTCTGTCATTTAAACAAGTTGAAATATATCTAATAAACAGTTAATGCCACAAATATCATAATATTGGGAGATATACAGTGACCACTAATGTATGGGCATTTCATTATTATCTTATACTATTACTGTATTATTGTTTGCCATATAAATATCATATTTTTTACTTTCTTTATGCGTCTGATTAAATATACAATAAATTTAAAAAAAAAAGATTACGTTTGTATTTTTCAAATTTTCATATTATTTTGGTAAATATCTAAATATAAATGTAATTGCAGACATTTTTCAGCATGCTATTTTATTATTTGTTTCTGAATGTAAAATATTGATGAGAAATTGTACCATCAATAATAAGTGGACCTGTCAGATCATTCTAAAGTAATAATGCACACATTGTCTTAACTTATGAATCATTACTGTGTTGGAGCTCCTCTGAGAAATCGAATCCCATCCAGATAGGAATGTCTGGTGTTATTGTTTTCACAGTGCTCATCGTTTATTTAATAATTATTTTTTCACTTGTTATTGGAGCTTAAAACCCACTGACAATCAGAAATATGCTGGTTTGACCGCCCTGGCATCAGAGGAGAGCTGAACACAGATGCTGTTGTATTCAGTATAGATGCTTGTTTTGATGAACTGTAAATGTATTGATTATGCAACATCAACACTTTGAACTGAACTAGATAATAATTAGAGATTACTGTTGCACTATGTATTTGTGTGTGTGTAGGGCTCAGCCTATCAGTGTTGACTCTGTTGGAGCAGATAAGCTCCGGGTCAGGAGCTGCTGTTGATGGATGGAGGCTGTTGTGATCAGTCATCGGGGAGGGCAGTGTTTGCAGACAAACAGTCATAAATACACAACCTTTGCTCAGTCATGGGAATATGAGCGAGCGGAGTTCACTTCTGCTTTTATCAACATTGACTTACTGTACTATAAGAATTTTTTTTTTAATATTCATACTATTTAACCATAAATGCATTTATTTATTAATTATATACGTAGTTAGGCCCCATAATTATATTTAATAATAATAGGATCAAACTATACGCAAGCTTGTGTGATATTTCTGTTCTTATGCTTACCTAGGCTGTTTATTTGATTGGAAATACAGCGAAATATTATTAATATTTAAAATAACTGTATTCTGTACAAGTATATTGTAAACTGTCAATTATTTCTGTAACGTAAATCTGTATTTTCAGCGGTACGTGATCTTCAGAAATCATTAATATGCTGATTTGCTGCTTAAGAAACATTTCTGATTATTATCGGTGTTGTGCTGCACAATATTTTTGCAGAAACAGTCATGCATTTTATTTTTCAGCATTCATAGATGAATTGAAACAGCATTTATATGAAATAGAAACCTTTTGTAACATAAATGTCTTTTGATCAATTTCCAAATGATGGAAAATATTAAATTACACATGATCATTGGAAAGCACTAAATGTCAATTCTTGTTTATTACACTGTTACACTGCAGTCAATCTGCTTGTTGTTGCCCCGTTTGTGAAAGTACTGATGGAAAATGCAAATGGAAAGTCTTACTCAGCCTCCATTAGTGAAGCCATACATGCCTCTGCTGGGGAACGGCACGCTCGTTTGATTTGAAACTAACCTTGTCATAATTTATCGGAATGGTACAATACTGTGCTCTTCACCAGGAAATGCTGTATGGCGTACGGTTCTCATTAGTGTTCATTCACACCTCGTTTGGTCCGCAGGTCGTAATGAGCCGCTGAAGAAAGACAAGCCCAAGTGGAAGAGCGATTACCCGATGACGGAGGGCCAGCTCCGCAGTAAGAGAGACGAGTTCTGGGACACGGCTCCGGCGTTCGAGGGCCGGAAGGAGATCTGGGATGCCCTAAAGGCCGCCGCTGTGGCTCTGGAGTGTAACGACCATGAACTGGCTCAGGCGATCGTGGACGGAGCCAGCATCACGTTACCACACGGTGAGAGTCTCCGATCGGCTGCTGAGTGTGTGTCTGACTTCTGTCTTTTGAGGAAGTGGAAAAATGCATTGTGCAAAACTGAACTTACCATGCTTTTGGTCAGAACTTGGTTAAAACACTTGAGTTAGTGTTGCATGTACTAGGGGTGTGAATTGGTTTCATGATTCGATTTACGATTAGACGGTTGTGTAATGCATCGAAATACTAACCTCCCACCATTATGAAAATACAATAATGGAGAGAAAAATATTAATTTCACGTGCAACTCCGTAAAGTCGTGTGACAAGACCTTTGCAAAACGGGACGTGCTTGATTGAAATTGATTAAAATGTGGCGCTCGCTGATTATTCACGTGAACCTTGTTGATTGTGCATAAAAAAAAAAAGTCACTTAAAGCAGGGGTTCCCAAACTTTTCCATTCCACTACCCACATAGACAAGTATTTCAAGACCCACCAAAATATCTGAGATAAAAAAAAACAGTTAACATCACATTCTTACTTAAGTTAAATATGGCAGAAATGAAAAACTAACCATTTTCAAACAGACAATAGAACTGAATGAACATACCTGAGCCAATCCGAACTCTTTAATAATATATCGTCACTCAGAGAATCTCAGTGTTATTGCATCTTGTGTGTGCTGCTGCTGGAAAATCAAACTAAGCAATAACAGGACAAACACACAGTGCACGTAAAACGTCTGAAAGTCTGTCAGTACACGATATGAACTGCATGAATGAAAGTATATCTAAAGTAAAAAACTGAAATAAATTGGAAGCACATTTAAGCAATGCTCAAATGTCTCTGTGCATATTCCTTGCAATGCATTAGTGCTCAAGTCACGTTTTCTAGCTTCAGTTTTACAAACACTGTAAACATGTATTTTAGGTCCCCTTGGATCTCTCAAATTTAAAGGTATACAAAACAAGAATGAAGAATCTAAAATGTTAAATTATAGTTGCATTCACTATAAACAGTGTTCATTATGCATTTAAAGCGAAACTGCATTACTGGCGTGTGGGAAATGTGCTAAACAAATAAACCTGATTTGCCTTAGCATTGCCAGTCAGGCTCAAGCTGATGTGAGCAGAGAATAAAAACAAACCCAAGATAAGATTCCTCAACTAAAGCACAAACCAGTCATCTCTTACTCTTGCTGCACTGATCAATATTTACCATGATTTACATTTAAAAACACTCCGTGTGAGGATTTGAGAGAAACGAGAGTCATAGGACAGGAAGGATAGTGTTAAACTTGTGGAACATTAGGGGAGCAGCCCACAAAATAAAGGTTAAATATAAGCCAACACATGGCCTAATCCAGATTTATATGCATACCTCCCATTTGTCACAAATCCAATTGTTTCCACATTCAGGGTTTCCTACATGTCCTCCATTTAAAAGTTCAGTACTTTCCAAACCTCTCAAGAGATTTTCAGACCATATTCAATAAGGATGTGAATCAACACTGGTTCATGATTTAATTCAGTTAAGCTTATGTCAATGGTTTGATTCCATTTGATGCAACACGATTATATATATATTTGCAATTCATGGAAATTCCTTGAGTCAAACGCCATTCTTTTTCATACCACATAGGAACCTTATTCACAATGCAATTGAGTTGCCGCACTTCTTATTTATTACATAAACAAGGCTTTGTCTTTCATTTGTTTCAGTAGCCACATAAAACATCTACATGCTCAAGGCGCTTTGGAATAACTGCAGCTTGTTAAAGATGATAAAATCAGTCAAACTAGATTTACTTGCTATGTTATGACTGGTGAAATGAGACAAGATCAGACCCTGGAGCACAAAAGCAGTCATCAGCAGCAGATATATTTGTAGCATTGTATGGGTCAAAATGATCTATTTTTCTTTTATGGCAAAAATCATTAGAATTCTTCAGTAAAGATCATGTTCCAGGAAGATATTTTGGAATTTCCTACTGTAAATACATCAGCTTCATTTGGACAACTTTTAACAAACCAGACATTAATGGAAAGATTATATCAGATGATGCGTAAATCTCAACATTACAAATGTGATGCCTATGACTGGTTTTATGATCCAGGGTCACATATCTTTATGACTGTATTGAAATATTTTAATTATATTTAATTATATTAAAATACCCTGTTGCTTTCATAACCCAACCCTTATTTTCTTTATTGGTCCAGAGGGGAAGTTAATGAAGAAGTATTTAATAACATGACAACAAAATAAATTGTCTGTCTGTGCTTTATTTCCCCATCTCTGATGGTTTTGTATTCTAACCCCTCCAGGATCCCTGACCGAGTGTTACGACGAACTTGGCAACCATTACCAGCTGCCGGTTTATTGCCTGGCCCCGCCAGTCAATCTGATCAGCGAAAGAAGCGAAGAAGACCTGTCCGACAACCCCGAGCCCCCGACCACACAGAAGAAAGAGTTCCAGCTGAAAGTACGGCTCTCCACCGGCAAAGACGTGCGCCTCAACGCCAGCATGACCGACACCATCGGCCTGCTCAAAAAGCAGCTGCAAGCTCAGGAAGACATCGAGCTGGCCCACCAGCGCTGGTTCTTCTCTGGGAAGCTCCTCACAGATAAGACCCGCCTGCAAGACACCAAGATCCAGAAGGACTTTGTTATCCAGGTCATCGTGAACCAGCAGCCCACACCGAACCACTAGGACCGGACTACAAAGGGATGAAGGACCAAACCACAGCAGCTGAGAGAACGTCAAACCAAAAACACGTTTTGCACAGACATAACCATCGAGCAACTCGACCCTGCTGTTCTGGAGGAACATCTCTGCGATTCACAGCGTGCGTCAGGCCGGACATCTGGAGAAACAAACAAACCGAACACGCGTTGAGCGCTTGAGCAGAGGTGCCAACGTGAACTCGGTAGTGAAGCACACTGACTATGCATATCCTGCAAAACAGACGGTCCTCTGAATACGATCTCTGTCCCGTTTAAAGATAATCGAACTTGAGCTTCATTTTGCACACTTGAGTATCTTAGAATAGTCGTGCCTTTGAAAGCAGAGTAAATGCTGGTTTTATTTCGCTTGTGGGCCACTTTCACATGCTTTCTATCTTTGAGCACAACTGTACTTTCTATGCAATCCTAAAAGCGGAAAAAGACGTTGATGTCCGATGTAGCTAATCTACGACCTGGACACATTCACAGATGGAGGCGCTGTGCACGCAGAGACGAAGCTTCCATGTGTTGTAGATTACAGATCTCGTAGATGAAACTGTATTGCTGCCTCCTAAAAAGGAAGACTGGACACTCTCAGACTTCTTCTTTTATAGTGATGTTATGCTGTAAGGCTGCAATCAGTCGATATTGCTACTATTTTGAGAGATTATATTCTATACTATTCCAATCTTTACCCTGCTTTTTGTAATCACTTAGACTTTTTAATGATTCTTAAACCTTTATCAGTGGCATTACGAAGCTGTTATATTTTGACAATGCATTGCAACATATTCGTCACATCTGTATCTGTATCAAGCCTGCGATGTTTGGTCCTCAGTGTCTGTTCATTTAAATGTTGTTTCTTTTACTAAAGGCTTTCTGCTCTTGATTATATCACTGCTCACAACGCACCGGTTAGAAACAGCTCATTACCTCAACAGCAACTGTTCCTCATTAGCCCGAGCCTCCCGAGCGTTAGACGTGTTTCTAGTATCACGACATTCCTTCTACTTTTTTTAGCTTACTTCCTTACTCTTTAAAATGCTTTTAAGCATTTTTTGAAATTAAAAGATACACGGATGAGAGAAATCACATCAGTTTATCATTGCAAATTGCTAAAGTTTATTTGGGCCGCAAATTGCATCATTTTGTATTCAAGGAATATTCCAGGTTAAACGCAAGTTGAGCTATTCCGAGTCTTCTGAATATAGTATGGTCAACCACCGCAGAAAAAAACATTTAAGCACTTGCTGTGTGAGTCCATGTGGTGTTTACTTTAGTAACTATCAGTATGAAATAGATTCAAGGGATTATTGAACAGGAAATTAAAATTCTGTCATCGTTTAGTGAGCCTCATCCTCCCCCTCTGAAAATGCCAAATATATATACATACAGTGGGTACGGAAAGTATTCAGACCCCCTTAAATTTTTCACTCTGTTATATTGCAGCCATTTAAAATCATTTAAGTTTAATTTTTCCTCAATGTACACACAGCACCCCATATTGACAGAAAAATGGTTTTGATCGTCCCAAACATCTTCCATTTAAGGATTATGGATGCCACTGTGCTCTTAGGGACCTTAAGGCCTGGTTTCACAAACAGGGCTTAGCTTAAGCCAGGACTAGGCATTAGTTAAATTAAGATATTTAAGCAACTTTTACAAAAAAAAAAAAAGAATATTACAGGTGTTCATCTTCACACTGACATGTTTTAAGATTCTGTCTCTGAGCTCTTCAGGCAGTTCCTTTGACCTCATGATTCTCATTTGCTCTGGAAAAAAAAAAATCTTAAATGATTTTAGCACATGGATGCAATGTAACAAAGAGTGAACAAATGTAAGGGGGTCTGAATACTTTCTGTACTTTCTGTGTGTATATATAATTTTATTTATAATTTTTTTTAAAGTTGAAATTATGTGGTTATATTATGTTTATAAAATAAGACATGAGATAAAAAGTCTGTCAAAACAGATATTTTGCAATTGAGAGAAAAAGCTAATTTATGAAGAAAAAATATCTAAATTCTGACAAATTCAACCTGACAACTCAAAAATATGACTTTTATGATAACTCAATTTACAAAGGTCGTGTTTTTTGTCAGAATTATGACTTCTCAAATTTGGCTTATATGTATTTTGACTTTTGTAAGTTTAAATTGTTTAAAATTATGCTTTTTTTGTCATACTTTTGACTACTCTTCAAAATGTTCAAATTTTTATTTCATAATAAGAGCCTGTGTGGTCCAGTATTGTTTCGAACCCACAGGCTATCATTTAATGTACAAAAACAACAGTAGAAACATTTCTATATCTTTTGTGCTTCGCAGAAGATAGTAACGCCGAGTTCAGACTGCACGGTTTTAGCCCTGATTTTGACTCGCAGACAGGTTTTGAGAAATCGTCGACAAACACCCAAAATCACTCGTTCACGCGAGTGACAATCACACAGTGTGAACTATCAAAGATGCGATCTGAGGCTACGTCTACAGTAATCCAGATAAATTTGAAAACAGCGTTTCAGTCTAAAAACGCTCCGTGTCCACACTATCGTTTCTGAAGAGTTGATCATCCACGCTGAAATGACTGAAATTCCTGTATTGCGCATGCGTGAAACGTATGACGATTCGATCTGCGTCATTTCCATCTGCCGTTTATTTACTTACATAGTGGGTGTTAAAAAAAAAAAAAAAAAAAAATACATAGTGGGTGTTTCTCAATGTCAAGGATACGTC
>JAUMHP010000010.1:182620-193989 GCA_032361065.1 Enteromius trimaculatus | reverse complement strand
ACACAGCGTCTCCAGAACATGGCGCCCGCAGCAACACTACAGACACAATAATAGCTCCGCCGCCTTTCTTTGTGGAAACATTTAGGTGGTGTTCGAAAATAAACCCACTCTGTGATGTAGAAAAGTGGATGCTTGTTTAAACGAGTCATTTTAGGGGGATGTGGACAAGTCATAACTTTATAAAGAATATCTCATCTTATATCTTTGGTCTTGAGACTTTAATCAGTGCAAATTCAGGGATCTTGTCAATGCACTAACAGCTTGTAACACTCCAGAGAGATAGAAAATTAGAAATTGCATCATATGACCCTTTAAGTGACTGCATCTCAACATAAAATATGTTAAATAATTATTATAAGTCATCAAATTTTTTGTCTAGTTTGATAGATTTTCAGCTGCTAACTATCTTCACTGCATGTTTTGCTCTAAAAGTGCAAATCAGAGTTATTGTGTAATTCACAGATATCCTCTTTAAACAGGAACATCTGAGGTGAGTGTGAACCTGTTTTTATTTTTAAAAGAATCTACATATATTTTCAAAACCATAAATACTTGTTTCCTCTCGTGCATTCCACTAGACCTGCGTTCAATTAGTTTTTCTTTAAAGAAGTGAGTCTTAGACTCCAAAACTCCTTTTGTTTTCCCCAGGTTTTGATTTTTATGCTTTGACACAAAATGATAGAGGCACAGTTCACTTTCCCAGTGATCACGATCCATTTGGAGTCAGAACATTGGTATTTTTTCACTCACATCTGTCTCTGTCTTTATCCCAGTGATTTACTGCGGCAGAATGTTGACATCTGCAGATCCCATACGAACGAATCTACCGTTTCATCGCAGAAACAAAAATCAATCATTCCAAGAACTCATCGAAACAGGATTCTTCAAAGCTCTAGACTGTGTATTTGTGAGAAAGAGTTCTGCCTGTAAATGAATGACTTCACCGAGCTGATGGATGGAGGGAGTTGTGTTATACAGTGGTCTGTATTTTGAGTTTTAGAAGTGGTCGGGCCGATCTGCGCACATCTGGCGAGACGCGAGAGTTTTTCAATAGCTCCGCAACAATTACTGGCAGTAAATAACGGTGTGAGAGTTTATGATGTGTCTCAGGCTGATGTCCATGCTTAAGACATAAAACAGCTCCTTAAAGGGAAATTCAGTCAGAAAAGTTGACGGACAAGCTTGTAATCAAATCAGCCTAATTACACAACCACTCTTTGCTATTACAAATCCATAACGGTCACATGATTTCAATAAAAAAGAGGATATTTTTCCTGCTTTTTCCTTTGCAGTGGAGTTTTATGAGTTACAGTATCTGAACAAATGTTGCTTTGTTTGCAGGAAATGTCAACCAGTCTATTCCCTGGCATTGTAAAACTGAAATAATGAAATGAATTTTGGCAACCCTGTGCTACAGAATTATTTGTGTAAGTGTTTAGCCCCAGTATGATCGCAGGCGTCTAATAAGGTAAAGGTCACAGCAGTGTTAGATGGGATTGAGCTCAACATGAGGCTGAGGTTTTCAGAAAGATTGACTTTGACCATGCTGCTGCTGTCGGTACAATGTTATTTTGAAGTTGCGTTACATGAGGTTTTGTGAGGAAACACCATGTGTCAACACCTAAATGTTATGCCTTTGTGTGGCTTTTTACTTTACGAATTCCCGATCTCAAAAACTGTGGTAAAATTGTGTCAGGATAATGTGGAAAGGTGGTATAATATAATAAAATACCCCCTCCCAAAAAAACATTTGCTGAAAATGGCCACATCCAAGATTCATTTGAGTGTGTTTCTTCATCAGGTTGTCTCAGCAATGGATGCTTTGAAGTGAATGGGTGCCGTCAGAATGACAGTCCAAAGCTGATAAAACCCATCACAATAATCCACATATACACAGTAATCCATCATTAAGATGTTTTTGACTTCATACCATTGATTCTGGATTGGAGTGCTCTGGATTATTATCAGCTGTTTGGACTCTCATTCTGACGGCACCCATTCACATCCATTTCTGGGACACGTTTCTACAAATCAAAGTAATAAATGTTATTCTTTATATTAATATTATTCCGGAGTGTGAAATGACAATTAGCAGTATGTATGGGTGTGTGTGCTGTAGCTCACTGAGATGTATTTTTGGTATCTGTAGTTGTGATGAAACACTGGGCCATTGTTTCGCACCCAGAATAGAGGTCTGTAGGGGGTCTCATCAGGAAGCCAGTTACCACAGACAGAGGGAAATTCCTGTCCTCCTATGAATGTTTTATTAGCCAGGCTGTGGGTGTGTGTAGGTTCAAATATTCACCCCTCACCACAAAACCAAACCAGTTTAAATGTGCCTGGATTGAAGCAGACATGGCGGTCCGACCGGCTGTGAGCGTTCTCATGTGAAATAAAATGAGACTTCAGTAAACAATGTCAGTGATAATATCAAGCTTTTTTAAGCTCCGAAGAGCCTTGGATCAGGGCCGGTCTGTGGGTTTTGTGTGGCCCTGGGGCCAAATCATGAAAATAGGCCCCACCAGTGTGAAATAAATTGAGGTGTGGAAAAAATCCATTTAGCGGCACATTGTGATTCTTTCTTTTATAATTGTGAATCAATTCACAAAATATACATATGTTCAGATATTTGACTTTTTTCTGCTGCTAATATTTTTACTGGCTCCACCACTAAAGATTCAATTCATTTTTATTGTTAAGCAATGCATTTTTATATTGGCTATAAATATTTAGTTGTTTAAGTGGTTTTTTTCTCTCTTAATGTAATGTAATTGTAAGAAATAATGTACAGTAACTGTAAATGCATTAATGCACTCTTGCTGAATGCAAAATATTACAGATGATTTATTTTGTAGTTGAACACATTATCAATACTTTCAATATTAATTATTATTATTTATTTATTTAGCAAATTGATCAAAATATCTTGTCTGTATTAAGATAAAACTATCTTGACAAATAATTATTCAGTCGACAAATCCACAGAAATTGGAGCCACAAAAAAAATCTGAATAGATTAATCCCACATTTTTAAAGTTTTCCAGCCAGATGTGTATAATGCAGTGTCAATAATATACAGCATTGTAAATGAACAATTTAGTTGAAGTTGCATTTGCAATAAATTCTATTTCACAGCAGGTGACAAGCATTTTTAGTGATATGCTATTTATACTAAGTGCAAATAGAATTTTCTACTATTTCTACTACTTACTGTATTGTCAAATTAAGACTGCTTTACTTTTTACCATCTGCACCGCTGGAGCTGATGACAAATGACCATCTTTTGTAACGATGACTAGTCCAATCACCCGTTTGTGGGCGGAGCTAGAGTAAATAGCCACTTCCAATTAATAAGGCAGGCTATTTGCACTTAGTGCAATTATTCATTTCAGTGTCTCATGTTAAACTAAATAATGAAATGAAATATTGCTTTAGCAGCTAGCTGAAATGTTTTTTTTTTAACCATGATAATCCTTCTCCATCCTTTGATCCCTGTCGTAGTGCTTCTGTTGGTGAATTATATTTTTGACTTGAATACAACTTATCAATTCTTTTAGATTACCTGACAAGATCTGCATGAATATATAGACTATAAATGTTTAATGCAGCAAAATAACAGGGCCTGGAGGGCCGGTGTCCTGCAGAGTTTAGCTCCAGCCCTGATTAAAAACACCTGAAGCAGCCAATCAAGCTCTTACTAGCCAGGTTAGAAACTTCCATGAAGGTGTGTTGAGGCAAGTTAGAGCTAAACTAATAATAACTGGTGCAGAATATGAATTAAATAAAGTGTGCATTCACTGATCGACTTTTCTGTGTATTACTGATACTTGTTTTAGTAGTCCTGGTTATTGTGATATAATGTGACATTTGACCGATTGTTTCCAGCGTAGAATGGCTGAACTGCTCATTTGTTAGGAACCATCTCAAGGGGCCCCAATTAGGGCCCCAGACGACTCTGAACATCGACGTGTTCGTTTCGAGCAAAGTTTGAATAACTCAGAAGCAGCGTATGGAGCATGTCTTTCATCATTCCCCTCCTCCGTTATACGTCTGAATAATAGAGCATACACGGCCAAGACCCCTCGATAAAGTTCAATTTGCAAGTTGTCGCGAAAGAGCTGACGTCGTTGTTGAGGACGAAAGCATGCGATGATGTGAATAACACGTGCTAGTGTCAGTGAGAGGAAGGTGTCTCCAAGCTTGTATATTGAGCCGGCTGAAGAAACGTCTGGTGTCACGTAAGTCAGGAGATTGAAACGACCTCTCAACAAGCTCACACTCTCGCTAAGCTGGAACAACAAGGAGCGTATTTCTCAGAGCATAAAATCTGCTGTTAATAACGGCACACTGATGTGGTTTGGCTCCTTCATGCTAATATGTCACTGTCTGGAGCGGGCTTAATGGGTATTTGGGGGCGACGTGTGAAGAAAACTAAGATCACTACTGAATCTCTTGGTGCGCCTTCACTTACATGCCCAGATTTCTCCTCAGAACTGAGCTTAGACCACCAGGTGAAGAAACCATATCCACAGCCAACTGTGAGATATTACGACCAGAAAATCCCAGCTCACACCTACTCTGGATAATTTTCATGCTAACTTATTTGTCATATCTCGTATTTTCCCACCCACATTTGTGGCCTTTCTTTTTTGCCTCGGCTGTGCTTTTGTAAAGTCTCTGTGGCCTCTTTATTTTTTATTCCAGCTCTGTTTAGTTATGAAATGTACCACTCGTTATGCCAAAGTAAAATCATTTCCATCGAATCAATCAAAATTTTGGTTGGTATCCTGCTCAATCTTGAGGTGGTTCAGTGACACGAGGCCTTATTTCTTCACTTTTCCTGTTTTTCATGTTTAATTAAAGAACTAAGAACTTAATTTGGACAAATTTAAAGGCATTTTTTTTGCTCCCTCAGATTCCAGATTTTCAAATAGTTGTACCTCAGACAGATATCCTCCTAATAAACCATACATCAATGGGAAGCTATTTATTATGTAACAAATTCACCTTTATGACTGGCTTTGTGCTCCAGGGTCACATCTGCAAATGTTTTATTTGTATTTCTTGATATGTCAAAATTTAGTATGCATGTTTTAATATTTAACACTTAGAGACTTAGTTCGGTCTTTTCTTCTCAATAAAGTTAATGCATGACATTACTGAATGGACTAATTTGATGTAGTTTTCTGTTTTTTTTGGAGCTTGACCGCAGTCTCACAAGCTGGAAACAAGATTGAAATGACGTAAATGATGTACAGAACTGAACGTTTTCCGTTAATGTCGTCTCAGTATTTTCAGTGTATGGGGAAGTTGAAGGTTCTTGAAGCTCTTCATGGACGCTGGTTCTGGGACGGTCCAGAAAGAGCGTCACAGTAAGATCTCTGTGGCAAAGACAAAGCAGACGTCGTCCTGCTGGGAAGTTGTCTAGGCAGGAGCAGGAATTTGTCCCCAATCACTCTGTCATGTTGTCACTTCTCTCGCTGGGAATCAAAAGAGAAACAATATGGCAACTGTACTGGAAGAAGTTTTAGCAAGTACTTGATCCAATAGCATCTCTGTCTTAAAGGGACAGTTCACCCAAAAGAAGAACATTTGGTTGTTATTTTTTTACCTTGTGTCTTTACAAAAAGGTATGAAAAAGTTTTCAGTTTTTGGACCCCATGGACTTCCATGGTTTGGACAAAAAAAGTTATTTTGTGTTTCACAGAAGAAAGTCATAAATATTTGTAATGAAAGGAGAGTAAATGATAAGAGAGTTTTTATTTTGGGTGAGATGCCACTTGTGAATAAGTACTTCTAATGAAAGTAATGTCCTTTAATATGAAGTTCAAAGTTCATATTTAATGTTTTGGATGTTATTTAGAGTTAAATGTATTATAATTTGAATTTATATGAAATGTAATCAGATAAACTTAAAGTAACTTAAGTATACATTGTTTTGTAATTACTTGTATTGCCTATAACATTTATAATACTAAAATATACTTTAGTGTAATTTTTATTGAAGCTTCTATGCCATATTTTAAATATATTTGTAATTAGTCATTATTTTAAAATTTAATTTAAAATATTTTAATTGTAAATGTTATATCAATAATAATAACACAGTTAAAATTATAATAAGGTACATTCGTATATTAGTCAACACATCAATATTAGTGTATTTTAAAGAATGTTGAAATATAAAAACCAAAGAACCAAGACGGTCTTAAACGAGCTCTAGGTAATAGCCGTGTTTGCCGCAGAAGCAGTGATTATGAAGCCCTTTAGATATATATTCAACATGTCACTGCACACAGAGAGAAGCGGACAAAACAGAGTCTTGTTATCGTCAATCATTAGAATTCGGGCATGTAAAAGTGCCTTTCTTCCTCTGCTTTGTCTCGTTATTCTAACAGTCATAAAGTTTTCTCTTTTTCTGTCTTAACAAGCTCCTCTTCCCTCATCTCTCGTCTCCAGATCGTTCTGCTTGATCGGGCGTGAACACAAAAGAGCCACAGTCGCATCGCTGCCTGCTTTCGTTCTTGTTGAGAGGTAGAGGTGGTTTTGTCAGTGCCTCTCAGAAGTTATAGTCTCTGTTAAGAGCAGATTTTAGAGAGACTGTTTTAACTCAGCTGTTGCACCACATTTTAAATATACGTGCATTACATATATAAAGTATGTCTGGTTTTAAAGCGAGCACTTATTTAATCACATATGTTTGGTATATAATAAATATTTTGCTATATTGAACTGGAAAACATGAAAATCGCACTTTACAAAGCGGCATCATATTGTGGAACAAAATTCAATTGCTTCCATGCTTAGCTTAGAATATTGCCAATGCCATACCGTATAAAAAATACAAAAGGATTTCTTAAAGCAAAAGGAAAAATCAAAGCTTTACTTTAATTATCTGTTTATGGAAAATCTGAAATGAATAAGAGTGATCATGCACTGATTCTGTGTTGCTGTGAAGTTGATCTGAATGTGAGTTTTTAGAAAGAGTTGATTCAGAGCCACAAACTTTTGAGGTTTGGCCAGAAGTCGCCACAGGCAGTTTTTCTTCGATGAGAACTTGCATCGCCAATTAACTCGCAAAATTACACCCACAATTGTTGAGATGACGAGTGCATATTTGTTGCGCAGGATGCACACCTCCAGAAAAGATGCGTCGTGTTTACGGTTTTCCTCATTGATATGACGCTGTGTTACTAAGCCGCCGGAGCACAGCTTGAGGAATGGAAGTGTGTAATGTAAAGACAAAGGCTGTTTTAGAGCTGTTTGTTTTTGGGGAGCAGCAGGGGTGTGTATGTGGCTCGGGAGGTTTGCCAGACTGGAGGGCTGCGGTCGTCCTCTTGACCACCCATACCGGGTGCCTGGAGGCCACAGAAGTGTTCCCCTGATAACGCAGGCCCACCACAGAGTCTGTGAGGGCAGTGCTGCCGTATGTTGTGAATGTGTGGTGATGCTGTGCTTGTGAAACACACAGAATGTGCATGTGATTTATTTTCCTTGTTTTTAATTTTCATTTTGTTTTGTGTATTATTTATTTATTTATTGCCATAATGCTAATGCTTATAAAATAATAATAATAATAATAAAAATAATTAATTACATTTATACAGCACTTTTCTAAGCACTCAAATGAATTAAGAAATAAAATATAGATCAAATAAATGAATAAATACAAATAAACTTTTAAATAAATTAAGAAATCTTTAATAAAGGCACTATACGTTAGTTTGTTTAGTTCACAGAGTTCTTTAGAATTTTTTTTACAAAGTATTTTATTTGATTTTAAGTGAAACCATCCTCGCCCCGTCTCGGGACAGAACCTGAGTTCAGCGTGTTCCTAGGTCTACAGCTTTGTTGACCCTGGAGCAACATTGGGATTAACCAATCAGATTGTAAGTAATTTTAGGAATTACACCTGGGTAAGGTGTATGGTCAAGAATACATTTTTGGATTAAAATGCTGTAGATTTTGGATTAAAGTGTGTTGACCTAAGAACACGCGGTTATAGAGCGATGCCCCAGGTTGAACAGATGCTCACTGGCTCTCTGTCTCCCAGTATGGCACTGCTCACCAAGCCACTTCACATCTACGTCAAACATGGCGGTTTTGCCAGTGTACCAAGAGCTAGATAGAAGATATTAAAGAGTAGGAGAATCTCTGAGTTTTCAGAGGCAATCAGGCGGTCCATGGCAGCCCTAGTGGCCGCAGGAAGGCATCTGATTGACCCTGTCAGAGATTAAAGAGAAATATCAAGTCTTCCTCCTCGAGGCTCTGCATGCGCCATCTGGCTTGTTTGGTGACGCATCAACTGTATAAGGAGAGGGCATACAGCTGGGGCTGCTCCTGTCACGGTCAAAGATCTGAAGAGGGTCCTTGAGGATAAGAAGTCAGAAGCCCTGATATTCATGTTCCAGGCCAGTCTGCACTGGTGTACACCTCATCATACGGTGACCGTCTTGTCTCAGTGCCCTCAGGAGTCCGAGCTGTTAACCCTGCCACCCCCAGTGCTTCCAAAATCATGCTCTGCGGGGCTCACTACCTTATTACATCTTAATACACTAGAGGACACTGATTCCCTTAGAACATATTCTGGCAGCATGGTAGCTTCTGCCAACTTTTTTACAATGGGTAGAAAGAGGTCACAGAATACAGTTTGGTTCTCCTCCACCTTGTGGATCATTTCCAAAATGGTTCCTGTGGTGCAAAAGACCCAAACTAACCCAAACTGTTCCTGTTGAATGTGGCTGTGAACTACAATAGTGTAGTTATTCCAGAGAAGCTATGGCAGATGGAGCTCTTTCTGTTTGCATCCATGACCTGCCGTCTGTTGTCACTCAACGGTCAATAGAAATCTCCATCACACCAGTCACAGATTTAAAGAAAGGAAGTTCTGAAGAGAGAGAGATAATTGAGCTGAAGCGGAGCCAGACATACTGCTGTAGCTGCCATGTTTGACATGTATTTGGAATAGATGAGAATGTTCTCACAATCTCTCGGATAACAAAATGACAGTGAGAAATAAACTCAGTGCATTTATTATTGTTGGTCTTGGAGCTCAGGCCTTTGGAGTTTTTTTGAGTGCTGGAACAAGAATGTTGCGTTTATTACAACGATAAAACTTTCCTTGTGATGGTTTATAAATATCTATATGTTTCTACATATATCATTTTATATGAGCGCAGCGATATGAGGACATTTAATGACAGCGCTAGTTGCTCCCGGTTTTGGACTATTTATGGTTATTTCAGTTAAAAACTAAAAACTTTGTCCTCTCCAGATGTTGACTGATGAACTGGAGTGCTGTGGATTATTGTGACGTTTTTATGAGGTGTAGGACCTTCTTTCTGACGGCACCCATTCACTGCAGAGCATCTTTTGGAATGAAATTGGAATGAAATTACTAGCACCATGAAAAATCATGCAAAATAAACAGCAAACATTGTTATATTGAATGAATAAGCAAGCATCTTTCCAATGTCTAAATGAGCAATGCACAAAATAATCCTGTAATTCTAGAATTCTTGTACTGTAGTGCAAATTTCATATGGGCTTTTATTATACTTGAAAAATTTCAGCTTTTATGTTAAAAAGCATTAGGAAATCATTATATTTTTGGTGCATGGTCCCACCTCGTCCAACGTTTCACAAGGGATTTTTAAAAACGAGAGACTGAATCGTGAGATCTGACCCTGTGTTGACTCAAGAACCCCTGTTCATCTGTGACCGTTCTCAAAATAACGCTTCATGCCTCATTTGCACCATCTGCTGGTCATTTGATTTACGATAAACACATCCTTTACATTGGTCAAGCATTAGCTAATTATTGTTGTTGTTATTTTTTTTTGCGTGAAAAGGCCACACACATTCCTTTTTTAAGATAATTAATTATTTCTCCATTTTAATCATATGATCTGGACTATATGGCTAAATATGCTTGCTCATACACACCAAGCTCTGTATGTATAACCTTTTCTTACTCACAGAAAATACAACTCTATTTGGGGATGCATGATATTGATCAAAAGTCAGTTACTTTTAGTTATTTTTGTTTCAAATAAATGCATGCAAAAAATAAAAATGCATCATAATTAAAAATAATAATAATAATAATATTTTATGATTCTTGAGCAGTAAATCAGTATATTATTATGATTTCTGAAGGATCATGTGACACTGAAAACTGGAGTAATGATGCTGAAAATTCAGCTTTAACCACAGAAATAAATTACAATTTAACAGATGTTCAAACAGCTGTTTTACATGAGAATAATATTTAGTTATATTACTTTTATTGTATTATTCATTGTGTGTGTTTTATGGATAAATGCAGCCAACTTTCAAAGTAACTCAAAAACATGCAGAATCTTAAAAAAATCTTGCCAACCCCAAACTTTTATACTGAAAATATAGTTTTTTTTATGCAAAATGCTCAGACTCCATTTAAATTGTGTCATTAGATAAAAACACATCAAACCAAATTTAACCTGTCAGGCTAAAAGACTTAACGAAAAATATTTAGTTATTGAATTTACAAAAAGGAAAGTGGTTGCAATCACTAATTTTAGCTAATTTTGAATTTAGTTTACTAACTTTCAATTTCATTATATTTAAATCTAGCTAAATAAATTGTTTGCACAGTATAATATACAGTAAATTTATAGTTTTTATTTTCTTCCCCAGGTCAGTCCTGTCTGTATGTCCCTGTGTGGTCAGTGGCTGATAGCAGACATGTGTCCGCCCCGGTCCAGATGGTAAGGTCAGTCCTCGTTCCAGGTGAACTCTAATTAGCTTCACTTCCTCCTTACAGTGAAGGCTTGCGCTCCACAATAAAACACGGGCATCCATGCTGTAAGATCCAAGGCCACCCAAAAGCATCCCAGTGTGGAAATGAATGAACATTTACAGGGAGCCGAAGTCGTTTTATGAAGCTCCATTGACAGATACAGCAGAGTGATTTATTCCTCCGGCTCTCCTGTGGGAAACCTTACAGAATACTGAGGTTACAGAGGATGTAAACCATCATGTAAGGCCTGTGAAACTCTGTGTGCTGGTTCCCTGTGTTTCTGAACAGCTGGATGAAGCAGGTCACTCGAGCCGGATGTCCTTTCACTTCACACCGCTTCTTCAAACACGCTGAGAAGAACTCAAGACATTTTGGCCAAATTTTTACAATTATTATTTTAATGTTAAAAATTTGTACTGTCAAACGATTAAGTAAGGAATAATTGACGACGGGCCGAATTATTTTTCTAATAATTCAACGGTCCGGAGTCAATTATTCAGCCACACCTCAACACATCGATCAGATGATATATTTCAAGGGATTCGTCCGGTTTTTCTACTTATATCGCTATTGTGAGTAGGATTATTTC
>JAUMHP010000010.1:169343-182403 GCA_032361065.1 Enteromius trimaculatus | reverse complement strand
TGAACAAAAATAAACAATATTTTGTTGCTTAAGCTTATGTATTCAGTCATTATTCAGTGGTATACTAAAAATCCATATGAAAAAACGTCTCACTGTTCTCAGGTCAAATATTAATATGCAATTAAATTAGATTAATTAATTACAAAGCCTGTAATTATTAGATAATTTTTTTTAATCGAGTCCCAGCCCTAATGTTAAAACATGACAAGTACCCCAAAACCCCTTTTAAAGACTGTCAGTGTATGTTCTAGAAAACAGTTTGGAATCTAGGAAAGCCCATCAAGGAGTTTCAGTTTTGAGTTTTCTAACCCCTCTGAAGGATCCATCCTCTCCCATAATGCACCAGGATCCCTCTATGACCTTCCTTCCCAGGAGAAAAATGCCCATATGACATCTTTCATGCTTCAGCTGCAGGTCAGGTGGCCTGTTTTCTCTGATATAGGTGGAAGTGTTCCTTAACAACATAAAACATGATTCCAGGTTACTTTAAACACCAATCAGTAAAATATGATTTGCAAAAAAGTTTCTTGATATGCATACAAAGGCTTTATTTACTTGATCAAAAATATAGTAAAACAGTAATAGTGTAAAATATTATTACAATTTAAATGAACTGTTTTCTATGTGAATATATATTAAAAAGTCATTTATTCCTGTGATTCGTAGCTGCATTATTACTCCAGTCTTCAGTGTCACATGATCCTTCAGAAATGATTCTAATATACTGATTTACTGCTCAACAAACATTTCTGATTATTATTAGTGTTAAACACAGTTGTACGGCACAATTTTTTTGTCAGGATTCTTGGTAACACTTTAGAATATGGAACACTTTTAAATACACTATTAAGCATTTGTTTGATTAATCATGTGTAACATTTTTGATTCATTAATATGTCCTTTATAAATGAAAGTATAATAAAAACTGTTGTTTAGCACAGTTTGAACAATGTTAAAGGGGTCATATGATGTTGATAAAAAGAACATTATTTTGTGTATTTGGTGAAATGCAATGTCTTTATGCATTTTTAAGGTGCAAAAAACACATTGTTTTCTGCATAATGTACATATTTGTGTTTCCTCTAAGCCCCGCCTCCTGAAATGGGTTGATTTGTACAAAGCTCATGGTTCTAAAAAAGCGATGTGATTGGCCAGCTATCCAGTGCACTGTGATTGGCCGAATACCTCAAGCGTCTGATGGAAATGCTCCGCCCTTTACCATAACGACACCAAAACAATAAAACACATTACAAAGCAGTGAGACATAATTACTGACGATCATGACTTAGTTCTGTGTTTTTACATCACGCCTCGTAAACATAACACCATGTGTAATGTAAATGTGCTGCTCAACTGTTCAACTGTTCTGGAACAGTGTTGGAAACACAACTTAACACTGATTTCTAGTTGTGTCCTCTTTTGGAAGCACAAACAAAGTAGTTTGACTTTCATAACAACACACAGCGTCTCCAGAACATGGCGCCCGCAGCAACACTACACTAAAACACTTCTTTATGCACCAAGAGCTTGTAAGAGAAAGGAATCAAAGGAATTTAATAATCAAAGAAATGTTGAGCAGCAAATGAAGGATCATGTGACACTGAAGGCTGCAGTGATAATGTTGAAAATTCAGTTTTGGTCACAAGTGTGAATGATAGTTTAACGTTTTGCAAAAATATTTAACAATATTACTGATTAAAAAAAAAAAATCTAATACATACAAACTCTGTGAGTAAAAATATTTAGAAATTATTCAGAATTTTTTTTTTTAGGTAAAATTAATTTAGGACATGCTATCTTAGTCTTTCAAAGAAGGCAAACTAATCAACTTTTTCAAATAATATGATATTAAATCTACTGTATGTCTGTATGAATCGTTCTCTCAGTACCTTGAGCAGGACGGCAGAGAAGCAGCTGAACTTCTGAAGGAGAATTCCTCAGTAACTGCAGCACTTGCTGAGGGGTCAGAGGTCAAAGGACTAGTGTCAGCTTAATCGTAAATTTAATTTGCTTTTCAGCCAACATCTTTTCACCTAATAGATCTCTGACCCTGGAGCAGGAAACCAGGGTCAATCTGAAATTGAGATTTATATATCACCTGAAAGCTGAATAATGAGCTTTCCGTATGGTTTGTTTTGAGAGGACAACATTTGGCCAAAATACAACTGTTTAAAAATTTTGAATCTGATGGTGCAGAAAAATCACAATTTTGAAAAAAATCACCTTTAAAGTTGTCCAAGTTTTTGCACATATTTTTTGCAATGCATTTTTGATATATTTACAGTAGGAAATATCTTAATGGAACATGATCTTTACTTAATATCCTAATGATTGTTGGCATAAAAGAAAAATGCATAACTTTGACTCATTCAATGTATTGTTGTGTATTGCTACAAATACACCTGTGCTGCTGATGACAGCTTCTGGGCTAGTAATATTTTAACAGATGGAATGTATACCTGGTTGGACCTTCCCTTCAGTGGCTCTCCGTTTATGGACAGAATGACGTCTCCCTCCCGAATCTTGCCGCTCTCCTCTGCAGGCTGACCTGGGAACAGCGTTCGGATTCTTACGATGGAGCCAGAGTCCAGCGAAGTATCCAGCTCCGTGATGAAGAAGCTGAAGCCCAAACCGCTCAGTCTCTTCTTGAGAGTTACCTCGTGAATGTTATCTGAGAACAGAATTAAACTGAGTTAGGCCAGCTGTCTGGGGTTCCAGTCACAGTACTTGACAAACAGTGCACTGTAGTGCTTCTGTAGTTCATGGTGCTTTTCTCTCATTACCGTCAGACACAAAGCTGTAGTCTCTGGGCTTGAGGCCGAAGGGTCTGGTCATGGTGATGGCCGGGCAGCTGTTCCTCGTTGCTGTCCCTCCAGGACTGGGCATGCGGACGGTGAGTGTGTCCCGTAACGCTGTGTTTACAGAGCCTCCGTCCCGCTCCAGAACCAGACTCACCACCTGACAGAGACCAGATATCAGCACTAATATCAGTTCAGCTGAAGCCTGCCATATTAAATAATAGCCCAAAAATTATAATGTTTTGAAATCAAAGAACCTTTAGACAAGAACGCCTATGTGCTCTTTGTTGAGTATCATATTTGATGCATCACGATTTTATGGATCATATACTGTAGTCTGAAACAGTGAGAATATGGAAGAAGAACAGCTCAATTTTAGAAGCTCAAAGTATTTGTCATGAATCCGGTCTATGAACTTCTGTTTGTTCACCAGCAGAGGTCATTATCCACCACACAGACAGATAGAGAGAAAATATCTATCTGATTATCAAATATGATGCTGTGGGCTTTATATGTTGTTTTTTTATTTAAAACAGGCAGAACAGTACACAGTAAGGTGAGCAGTGATTACAGCTGATTACGTAAAGAAGGGAGTATTTGCCATGAGAGAGAGAGAGAGAGAGAGAGATTACCTCTCCTGTTCTTGCCAAACATTCAGCCGCCTGCTGATCTGTGAATCCCTGCAGTCTGGAGCCATCCACTTCCAACAGCCTGTCTCCTGACACACACACACACACATTGTGTTTCCATATGGGGACATTTCATAGCCATAATGGTTGTTAAACTGTACAGACTGTATATTCTATCACCCTACACCTAAACCTCACAGGAAACATTTTTAGATTTTGTAAAAACTTAATTATGTGTGATTTATAAGCTTATTTACTCATGGGGACCTAAAAATGTTATTACTGAAGGAGAAGCATGACCTGTAACAGCAGAGAGAACAGAACACTCACCTGTCTGGATACGTCCGTCTCGTTCTGCCGCTCCTCCAGTTACCAGACTCTTGATGTAAATCCCTCCGTAACGGAGACCCGTGTTCACTCCTCCCTGTGTATTCAAACATCAACATACACACTATCCATAAAGACATATACAGCGAAACCATAATTTAGTCTGACCTCTTCTCACAGTTTACTCACTATAGTTTAGAAAATGGTAATAACATATAACAAGAACTCAGAGTCAAACTGTGTCAGCATATTCTTTTTCATAACTTTGCTAGAAAGGTATGTTATGAATTAGTTTTATTAGCTGTCAGCTGTTAAATCCTAAAGAAATGCTTCATTTTGTTCAGTCTGTGGTGGAAAATATCACATTAGCTATTAAAGAAAATTAAAGTCTCAATCATTTTTGGTCCCAGATGTGCATAATTTTATTGGTAGTCCACTGTATGAAGAATTAATACATCACAGTTGACTTTATTTTGCTATCCTCACCTACATAAATCAACTATAGTGTCCTGCACCCACTAGTCAAAAAAAAAAAAAATCCAAAATTATTTTTGGTGTCTAAATAATTTTTGGTTGTGTAAAATACACATTTTTCTGATAAAAGTCTATTTATACATTATTATAAGTTATTATAACATTATTGGAGTCGCTTCAACCCACAGACTTGAAAAAAATCCTGCTGAAAGAGCGTCAAAGTAGCCCAATTTTCATGGGAAAACCACAGACTTGGCAACACTACTTAAAAGTACATTTAAGTACTCGTAGATAATATTTATATAATATTTTTATAATTATTAACAAAAAAGCCACTTTTTAATGTTTCTTACATTAAATTAAGTTTAATTAATTTTAATTATTATATAAATGTTAAACAAATATTTCAAAGACAATAGAAGCGATTATGCAACAACATAAAAACTACTGAAGTGCAACATTAATACAAATGTGAGGAGACAGTATATTCAGTATATTATAGTATAGTATATAGTATATCGTTTTTATAATTATTAAAAGCATTGTATTTTTTAATCATGGGTTTTTGTGTTTAATGGTATTGTCTAAATTCTGTGACATTTTGTCCGAATGCTTCTCAAGCTGCTTAACCTCATTTAGAGAGATCAGCCATAGTCTGTATTTAGGCTGTGATTCCCGCTTCGCTGGTCATGTGATCACTCTTGCTCTTTAGCCTTTGGCTGCTGATTCTCTTTGACCTTCTGTGACACACTGACCCTATAAAGCTGATAAAGCAGCCGCTAACTCAGAATGTCAACTCAGACATGCTACTGTATTACTATACTTGGTTAGTTGGCTTATACTTACAGAAAAGTATCTTTTTATTGAGGTGTACTTAAAAAAAGGTACAACTATGTATTCTAAGATTACTTGTCTTGCAGCTCTTTTGTATTTTGACAGAGTACACACTTAAAAAAAGTTGCTTCGCGATACCATAGAAGAACCTTTTTGTCTAAATGGTTCCATAAAGAACCTTTAACATCTGAAGAACCTTTCAGTTTCACAAAAGGTTCTTTGTGGCAAAAGAAGGTTCTTTAGTTGGGGGAGGGGGCCTCACCTCAGTCGTGGTATTGAAGGTGGAGGAGCGCTGGTTATTCACTCTCCTCACCACCCACAATCCCTGCTGGACCTGGGACTAGAACCCATGGTCTTTAGGTTACAAGTCCAGCTCCCTATCCATTAGGCCACGACTGCCCCGCAGTTTACGGTTATTTACTGCTTTTTAGTTTGAGTACATTTTGTAGAAGTATAGTTGCAATCCTAAACAAACACTTGAATTTACTAGAGTTACACTATACTTAAGAATTTAGTCTCAGGATGTTTTGAAGTACATGATTTAACTATACTAATATCAATAAGTATATTTAAATCATGCTTGGAAAATATCCATTTTATTAAAATTGATTCACTTTTTTGCAAAGCTTGTCTAAACTGAATTTGTATTTTTTTAATTCGAGATTTGCGTGTGCCCTCATTGTTTAGTCTGAAAAGCTGTAAAACTATAAAGCGCAGTGTACTTACAGCGATCCCGATTCCCAGACTCCCTCCAGATTTCTGAAGCGTCACAGAAAACTCTTCAGGCCTGAGGCTGATCAGAGACGCTGACCTGGAATAATCATCCTGAAAAACACACATTTCACTCCTATAACCGCCAATCATTTACATATATCAAATATTTATTTGAAGTAGAAATCTTTAAAACGTTTGAAAAATTGTATTCAAATTGTATTATTTCTTTTTTTGTAATAGTATTGTGGAGACTTTCACAGAGAAATCTTTCCACTTTACACATCTTTACGAAAATTAATCACAACTTTATTACAGTAAAAGTGTACTGTTTCTTTTTTGTGCATCGATTAACTACAGTTTTACTACAAGAACCATGATTGAAGTATGGTTAGACCACGGTTAATTTGTGGTTACCATGGTTTAACAACAGTAACCATGTTTTTTTTTGGTAACACTGACGCTGATAGAGAAGCAACAAGCCACATTTCTAAAGAATTTAAAGGAACTTGAGGAAGTTCAGTACCTGAGCGTTTATAATGCGAACCTCAGGAACATGCAGCTGGTTAGTTCCTTTAGGGGTCATCATGACATTGACCAGCTCTTCCAGATCGTCGTCTCCCGCTCGACTGTCGGCTCGTATGGTGCTCTGAGACTCGTAGTTTCTCACGGTCAGATGACCAGCGCCTCCACGCTTGGACACAGCTGATTGTTTTACAACACATTATTTACTACTCTTAGGTAGTGTTTCAATTACTTTATAAAAGTAATGCAACTGATTACATTTGATAAGGCTACTTTTCTAAATGTTTGCTTTTAACTATTTAAAGCGTGTGTAATAATATTCAGATACAACCCACTTTCTAATTTTCATAAGTTACTGTAGTTTAATTATACTTTTTTCCCTTCAGTAACTGTAACTATTACTTTTATTTTAGAATTGAAATATATCACTCCTTTGCATGTAACTAGTTACTCCCCAGAATATAAGAGTGTAAAAGCATGATGGGACCTTTGGGCTGTGAGACGATGAGCTCCACCTCTCTGGAGCTGCTCTGCATGATCTCAGCGGCCTCGGTGAAGGACAAGCCCTCCAGACTGAGCTGATTCAGAGAGATCAGACGACCACCTGACCGAAACACAGGGATAATGCTTAACCAATGCTCAAACAGAGACCTCAGAGCTCAGGGATGGGCGATACCACTCATTTTACCATACCGATAATTTGAAAGGCCAGATACCGATACTCTGCAAAAAATGCCTTTTTTATTTACATTTTTTTGTTGCTTGTTTATTTTTTGAGTATCAATACTTTCGATATTGGCGTCAGTATCTATCAATACTTCAAGATTAATATGCCTATCCCTGCTGCACATCATCAATACAGAGCAATGACCTGCTTTGATGCGTCCATCTCGGTCAGCTGGGCCTCCAGGAACAATAGATGCGATGAAGATCCCGAGGTCCATTTTCCCAGTGCTTTCTTCTCCAACAATTACAATACCTAGAGCCAAAATCAATTGAGCGTGAATTCATATTCTGCATTTTGGTGAGTTATAATGAGTCCAGAATCCATTTACCGAGGCCGACTTTAGGATCCTTTTTGAGGGAAACGCAGATTATCTCTCTCTCTGGGGGTCGGGCACTTGTTGGAGTATCTGTGTGAAAAAGGACACTTTGTATTGTTTCCCAACTAAACAGTGCAATAAAGTTCATTTTGAGGTTATTTGTCATACCTCGTGATGGTGAGGACATTAAAGGGACGTCAGAGTAACGCTTTGGAGAGCTGCAGGAGCTTCTCTGAAGAACTGGACTTTGAGATCTGAAAGTGAAATAAACAGTGAATAATATTTACAAACTCTAACTAACAGATATCTCCATACTTTCTCGAATCGATTCATCACAGTACATTAAGACCTGATTTAGAGTGCTTTTAAAAATTGCTTGTAAATTGCAAAACATCTATTAAAGATTAAATTCAATATCTGGCCATGACATAACGACTGGTTTTAACAATATATGTGCATGTACACACACACACGTTTTAATAGGTCTGCAAAACTAACCATTCTGGTGGAGATTTGTTATCAATTTGGACAGGTTTGATGTTTGTAACCCTGCTTTTAATAACATTTTATTTAAAAATGAAAATCTTTTTTTTATTTTAGACATTATTCATATAAAACTAACAACATTTTTTTTTTTTTTTGCCAGAAAACAGCTAAATTACACAAACAACTGGATATAACAGTGATATTTAGCATATCTCAGTTTTAAGCATGGCTACTAAGAAGGTCAAGCAACTCTTTACACTGACCATTTGTAAAAAAAAAAAATGTTTCTTTAACTTTTTACACAACTTTAAAGGCCATTTTCTCAATATTTAGATTTTTGTAAATACGGTAACAAACTGTGAAAATGCTACTGTAAAAACCTGTGAAATGGTTATGGCTACATTCCCAGAATTCCCTGCATTGCTTAATATTTAGATTTTTGTGTAGCCTCAGATTCAGAATCAAAATTATTATAATTGTAAATACGGTAAAAAACTGTGAAAATGCTACTGTAAAATCCCGTGAAATTGTTAATGATACATTTCTGTAAAATTTACAGGGAAAACCCAAACTGACATTCCCAGAATTCCCTGCATTGCTTTTAAAATTTAGTTTAAATTTTTCTTTAAAAGAACTGTTTCTTCTTAGTTTTTTCTTGTCAGTGATGTTTATTAGGGTTGTGTGTCACATGTAATGTTATTAAATTAATGTGTTAATGAGTCTCATCATGATGGTGTTTAGTGTTTGTGTGAATGACTCTGAGCTCCTACTATATATGTTACTGTTTAAAAGAGCTTTGTTTCATCATGTGGCTTTCTCATAATCCCCTGCATTTGGTGTTTATCAGTGTATTTCAAAACTTCAAAAAAAAGAATTTCACTACTTTAATAGGTTGGTATATTAACATTGTATCGGTTAATGAAATTACGGTATTTAACTGTAAATTTAACTTAAAGCCATAAAACCTAAAATGTTGTTAACCATCTTTTTTATGTTTCAATTCCAGCAACCACAGCTGCCGCTTTTTTAACGAACATTGTACAGATTTTTTTTTTTACAGTGAACTTCAATGGAAATCTTATTTAATTAGAGGATGTATGATTCTTAATTAAATGATGACTGGTTTTGTGCTCCAGGGTCACGTTGGTATTTTTGTGTTGAAGGCGAGGACAGACAGGGCTCATGGTTAGAGTAGATCTGTGTAGTCACCCTGTGTGCTCCAGTAAGTCTCTCTGCTGTTTGATCTTGGCTTCGATGCGGGTTGCCACGTCCTCACAGAACCTGCTCATGGAGTCATCAGCGGCTGCGTACTGCACAATGCTCTCCTCTACAGACACATACACACGATGAGTTACTGTCATCAGCGTAAAGCCTGAGTATTGCTCTGTGTGTGTGTGTTTCTGACCTGAAGTGAGGCTGTGTGTGAGCTGGCGCGAGCTCATCTCTCTGTGAAACTTGTGCTGCGCTGAGCAGAGCTCACACAGGTATTTGGCAACTTTTGACGTCTCGGTCAGAAAGATGTGCTTCTTTTTGCTGCTGCAGCTCTCAATGATAAACTTACGGTGCTGTGTTGATGAGAACATAGTCAAGTCACCTTTCTTCATATAGCGCTTCATACAGTACAGACTGTGTCAAACAGGAAAATAATATCTATCCGTCTATCAGTATTTCTAGCGAGAGTAAAAAACTTGTTTGATACTGTTTGACAGTAAAAAAGTGTTACAAAACTCCAACAAATTTAGTCTTTTATTTAGGATTTTAAAATATATTGAAACAGGAAACAGTGCTTTTAAATTGTAATAATATTTCTCAATATTGCTGTTTTAAAAAAAAAAAATCCTTAAATGCCATATTTGAACAAAGAATATTTAAAATCTTTCAAAATCATGTATCATATATTTTTAGAAATAGAATACATTTTTGAACTAGGAATATTTAGATTTTTATATTATGGATTGCGTTCTTCTAGAAATATCTATTTGAAAAATTCAAGTAAAATTTCATGTGTTTAATTTAAAATAAATTACATGGTAAAATTAAAAATACAAAACTTTTAACATTGCTTTAACAGTGTTAATATTGTAATATTTTTATAGATTTAAAAAAATGAGATAAATGCCATGTTTGTGGGCATAAGACTTCTTTAAAAGACATTCCCTTTATTTTAAACAAAACTTTTAAATAGTAGTATTTTTACAAATAGAATACATTTTTGATTTTTACATTACAAATAGTTTTCTTCTAGAGATGATTATTGTGTAATCAAACTGTTTGTGCTGTACACTTTATAAACTATTCAAGGAAACTTCAAGCTATGAAGAGTTTACTCACACGGAGCACATTGATCCTGGAGAGAAGTGTTTTTTTGCTTGTATTTTATTAACAAAGACAGCGGATCCTTTGAGTAAGAGAGAGGTAGTGTTTGTGGACTCACAGCCGAGGTGATTTTGCTCGTCTCTCTCCAGTGGAATCTAAGGCTTGTGGTCCGGGAGTTATTAATAACTTCATACACAATGACTCCTTTGGCACAGACTCCCAGCAGCAGCTCTCCGATCACGGGCTTCTTCTCGCGGCCGGCACGGTGGAGCAGTACACCATACTCCGGGAGCTGCTGGACGCTCTGTGTACACATTCTAATATCATCATCACATCCACAAGAGCTGCTCAGATCTCACCGAGTCTGTCATAAATCTGGCCTGAAGCCGTACAGTTATGAAGAAATACAAGGCGGCGAGAAGAAAAACGTTTTGTTGCATGCAGCATTTTTCATCCCTCTTATTTCTTATTTAAAAATAAATGAGACCCTGAAAACAGTTTGGACAGACTTAAATATTCATTTACTATATTATTAGTTTAAATATCAAAAAGAAATGACCTTGTAATTTTTTTGTAATTTTCATGTTCAATGTTTCCTAAAATGTACTGGATATCTGTTAAATTAATCAAATTAAATTCATTCAAATAATTATTCTCATTTAAATAAATAAAATATATTAATTACATTATATAGAAACATGTTTGTTACTTTTTCCAGATTTGTTGTTTGATAAATGTTTTACTGTTTCATTTCCACTGTGACAACTTACCCCATGTTGTGTGACAACATGCCCCTTTGCAATAATGAGCATTCTTATGATTAAATTCTGAATAGAAATATAATTATCAAACAATGCATATAATGTACATGAATGCATGTGTGTGACAATTAGCCCCGGTCTGCTATACATGCTTCATATGATGCTCTCATAAGGAATGACGCTGAGAACAGAAGTGAACGTCACCTTAAGAAACTCCAGCTCGGCCTCTTCTGTACTCATGTGTGTGTTACTGGCGTGTAATCGGAGCAACTCTTCTTTTAGACAAGGCATTGGCATTTTCTGCAGCACACTCTTGGAGACATAATGCTCCGGCTGATAGTAGTTCTTCCCATAAACCTGCAGACGACAGGAAGCTGTGCTTTAGTCATTCTGACACATGTACACGAGTTTATTACAAAACCATCCAGCCTCTGCTATATATATAAATTTGACCTTACCCGATAATTTAAAATAATTAAAAATGAAAGAAGCAAACTAAATAAATAAATAAATAAATATATATAATATTTGTATAGCTGTCAAGGCAACATTTCTTATTTTATTTTTTACAAATTATTAAATAATAATAAAAATATTAATCTTTTATCATTCTTAAGGTCTCTTTTTGAATGGAATTTGTATATCTGAGTGATCTTGTGGAGTACCTCAGGCAGACTGTCCCCAAACTCAGCTTGAAGAGCCAAGGCACCTAGAAACAGGCAGGTCTCCTCATTACAGGGCAGACGGTCGTCCAGAATATCCCGTCTCAGCTGCAGATAGTACTGATGACGGCTCAGTCTGTGTCTGTCATCATCAAGAGCAGAGTCAGACAGCAGCCACTCATTAAACACAGCATAACAGGAGAAGAAGAAGAGACTCACAGAAGAAACAAGACGTTGTTCACATAATATCTGATGCGGAAATGAAGCACAAATGTGGCTGTGGGCACTTTGTTCCAGGAGCCTGGGGCAACTTTGGACATTTTTGTGTCATTGTCAAGAAAGAAAAATTCATTATCTAAAAAAAAGAGAGAAAAAAAATACTATAAAATTAGAAACAAAACCATCTGATACAGTGACCTAATTATTAATCTAAATCACCTTTAGAAATATTAAATTATAGACTGAATAATAAAAGAAAAAGCTACATATAAAAAGATGATTCAATAAAATATGTATTTAATTTATTTTAAATATAATGTCTAAAATATATGTAATTATATAAGACATTTTTTTATATTTAAAAGGAAATTATACTTTTTTTAATTGTCTAATTCTTTAATTATTCTAGCTAAAAAGCAGTTCTGTTAATTGAAATAAATCTTAACGGAACTAAAATAAGGTATTTGAATCTTTTAAGATGTACTGTATTTTCATTTATTTCAACTATATATATATATATATATTAATAAAAGTAAAAATGCAGAGACAGTTAAAAATTTAAAATTTAAATAACAAAATTTGTGAAAATTGACTTAAAATGAACATGAAAAGGGAATTTTTTCAAAATAAAAATACAATAACATCTCAGTGACACTAAAATCCAGTCAAATAGGTTTATTACCATCACTATAAGCAAGGCCAAAGTAAAAGTGTTCGATGAGGTTTGTGTGAGCGACGATCATATCAAAGACGTGTCCGGCTCGGGATTTAACGTCACACTTGATCAGAATACTCTGTCCGTTTGGCATCAACACGGTCAAGTCCCGCTGGTTTGAGCTCGACCTCCCTTTGTTTGACTGTTTAGAGCCAGAGAGAAAATAAGAAATGTAACCAATACTCATAATCTGAACCTGGAGCACAGACACAGTCAGAAGAGCACAGCTATAGACAACAAAACACTGTATGGGTCAAAGTGATCTATTTTTCTTTTATGCCAGAACTCATTTGGTATATGAAAGGGGTCATATGATGCTGTTAGTGCATATACAAGATCTTGAACTTTTAAAGACTAAAGTCTCAAAACCAAAGAGATATTCTTTATTGTCCACACCCTCCTAAACCGACTCGTTTAAACACACCCAAACTTTGTGATATCACAGAGTCGGGCGAGTGTTCATAACACCCAACACCATTTAAGTGTTTCCAGAAAGAAAGGCGGCGGAGCTATTATTGTGTCTGTAGTGTTGCTGCGGGCGCCATGTTCTGGAGACGCTG
>JAUMHP010000010.1:115484-132500 GCA_032361065.1 Enteromius trimaculatus | reverse complement strand
TACACTCACAATAAAAACAAACAATTTTGCTTAAATGTGCCTAAAAGAAAGAAACATTTCAATTCGATAATAAATGGTCTGTGTTAAATAGCAGGCGATCTACGAGCGCTTGTGTCCACTTACATGAACAGCGCTTTCGTTTTAATTAGGAAAAAAAGACCTTTACGAGGGTGGATTAGAACTCGCAGCCTCAAAACACTAATCTTGTAATCTACCGCTAGACCACCAGAGAACACAAATAACCTCAGAAAAAATGTATCGGTTTTTTTACTGTTACTTTTCATTTCGGCCTTTAGTATACAGTAACTTTGTCACCATGTGCCCACTTACAATGTCGAGTTGTTTTAGGGGGGGCACGCTGAGTCGTTTGAGGGGGGCACTGACCCCAATACTACTTAAAATACTACTATCATTTGTGGATGACCTATTTTATTTGCCAAAATAGGCACAAGCACACACTGATATTTATTTAACATTTCTGCACGATACCTCCATGTTTTATTATCAACATGTTTTGTCCTGTTCAAAAGTCTGGGGTTGGTAGAGCTTTTTATTGTTAAATGCTCACCAAGGCTGCATTTAACAAAAACGGTGCTATTTTGAAATAGCTGTATACCTCCAAACAGGACTTTGCTGAATTTTTGCAATCTTCATTAAAAAAGTGTTAATATTACTGTAAACATCTGAGCACTAAAATATGGAACTGTTTGAGGAGTGTGGTGAGCGCTGCTCTGGAAGCACATGGTGCCCAGCAGCTCAGGTTTTATGTGTCGACTCATGCGGGAGCCAGCCAGAGATCCTGATGAGAGGCCGCAAGTAACGCTGTTGTTTTACTTCAGCATCTGTGGAACACGATGAGGGCAGGAGGGGACGAGACCGGGCTGTAATCGCTCTGAAAGTGAGCAGCGCACGTTTAGAGAGCTGCTGGATGTGTAGAGAGGATCTGCTGAACGTCTCCGTGTCACACACAGTGAAATACACCACCTGTCTGAGTGAGAAGAGACTGGTGAGGGGAGAAGGATCCTGAGGCATAAATCAAACACACCTCAGCCTCACGGTCCAGCCACGACCCTGGCAGATGTGCTGAATCACTCGAGTTGTTTTAACTACTGTCTCTAGAAAGCACATTAAATATAAGTAAAGTGTCTGCTGTTTCAAATAAGTTTCCGGAGAATAAAATGTCAAAATTTGATTGAAATGATGGGTAACACTTTACAATAAGCTTTGTAAGTTAATAACATTAGTCAGCATGAACTAAGAATGAACAATACCTCTTTTTTTATACACCTTTTTTAAAACCTTAGTTAATGTTAATTAAGCATTTACTAATGCATTGTTACAATCACAATGTGTGTTTGTTAACATTAGTTCATACACTGTGAGCTAACATGAATAAACAATGACAACTGTATTTTCATTAACATTAACAAAGATGAATAAATACTGTAATAAATGCATCGCTCATTGTTTGTACATGTTAGTTAATACATTAACTAATGTTAACAAATGACATTTTCTTGTAAAATGTTACCAAATATTGTTACATTCAGTCCTTCAGTGTAACATTATTTTTGGAAAAATTGTGTAACTTCATTTTGCGGCTGCACCTATAAGTTTGTCATTAGCATGTATATTACCAGAATATACATCTGAATATCGATCTGTTATGCGTTTTCACCCGTCTTCTTGTTACTTCGTTTGGATTTATTGTTGCCGACCTCTTCTCTCGTTTGGATTTTCGCCTTTTGCTTCTCTCCTTGAGCTCTGTTTACTGTTTGTTTCGACCCACACACGGACCCTGACTATTCTCTTCTGCCTATACCTCCTATAACGCTGTTATGCTGCCTGTATGACTGTGTCTTGTAAATAAACAATCTGCATTTGAATCCGAACGACTCCTCGTCTCCTGATCGTTACAGTTCCAAAAGGATCATCTTCAAATAAATGCTGTTCTTTAGAATTTTCTGTTCATCAAAAAATACTGAAAAATACAATGTGTCGTGGTTTCCACAAACATTCAGAAGAACAGCTGTTTTCGACATTGATAATAATCAGGATTGTTTCTTGAGCAGCAAATCAGCATATTAAAATGATTACTGAAGGATCATGTGACACTCAAAGGCTAGAGTAATGCTGAAAAGTCTGCTCTGAAATCACTGTAATAAATTAGATGTGAAAATAAATTCACATAGAAAACAGAATTGCTTTGAATTGTAATAAAATGTCACAATATTGGTGTTGTTACTGCAATTCTGATCAAATACTCACCAAATGTTAAGGTGGCAGTTTAATCATAATTAAAATCATTTCATTTCATTGCATTGTATTGCATATCAAAAGTGTCGGTAGAAAAACATTGGCATTCTGCATTCGGACAGCGATAAAATCACCAACTAACCCATGTGCATGGAAACTATCTCTGACATCCTAGCAAGAAACGATTACCACCTGAATCAGGCTGAAGTGCCACAATCTTTAACATCCGTACAGCCACATGTCACCTCCACCTTTGCTGCTCCTGATACCAGAGGAACTGCGGTGGAATCCACTGTTTGGTCTGAGCGGCTGTGAAAGCTTGGAAAAAGCTTGGGCCGATCTGTCAGCGGGACCTCTGCGGCACGCAGACCTCTGCTTCTGGAACCGTTTCTTTTCAACACCCTTCGACGCCAGCAGAGGACATGTGTTGCATATATTTTCTCTTCAAACACAGGAGCACGGTGCCCTCACGCACACACGTGACCGCCCTACTGTTATCGAGTCGCTGCATCGTCTCTTGTTGTAATCCCCATCTCAAGTCTGCCTATAATCGCAGTAAGGTTTTCTCAGGGTTGGATTTCACTCCTCCACACGGCTTCTCTGCAGCTGCGGTTTTGCCCTGACCATGTTTTGTGTGATAAGTAGTCCATAACCCAGGTTAAGCCGGGCAGATTATATACAGTATGAAGCAGGCCGCTGCAGACCACCTCCGGTGCAGACGGAAACCTGACCCACATGTGTGCGCTTTACAGTGCCTCGGTTATGATGGAAGACAACTTTTGCTTTGACTTTATGTAAATTGTTCGGTGGGTCAGATGGTTTGAGTTAGCCGACCCCCCACAGCCTAAAAACGCCAACCGGGTGACGGTTGGAGCTAAACAAAGACGCTGGAAATGAGTTTTCAGTATTTACCTCTCCGGAGGATACGGGATCATCGGTGTTATGCGGTAGTGGTTTTAGTTTGGCTAATTCAATCACGCGAGCGGCGCTCACATTTCTTTAGAACGGGTTTTGAAACGTGCTTATCTCGGTGTCGTTTTACTCTCTGTGTTAACTTTGTCGGGTTATCAGAGCCGTTTTGATGAAAATAAAATACGGCTCATGCGTGCCTCCCTGTTAGCTTGACCTGTGAGCTCGACCACATGGGCGGCAAAGGCAGCGCGTATATTCACCTTTGACCTCACGAAAGCTTGTGTAAAACAGATTTTCCTGAAATACGTACAGGAGAAGAAGCTTACTTATAAAAGGAGTGCTTATTAAAGGAACAGTCCCCCCAGAAATGAAAATGCGCTCACTCTCGGGCCATACAAGAAAAAATGCAGCTTCACTGTCTCAGCAATGGATGTGAATGGGTGCCGTCAGAATGAGAATGAGATTCCATAACAATCATTTAAAAATAGAAAGCATTATCATGTATTATAGCCTTTAGTGTGTATTATGCAAAACCTGTTTCTTTTGTCTGCTCCAGATGTTAACTGATGGAGCGGTGTGGATGACTGTGATGTGTTTCTCAGCTGTTTGGACTCTCATTCTGAAGGCACCCATTCACATCCAGTGCTGAGATGCTGATGCAAAGAAACAGTTAAAATGATAATCGGGACCTTCACATGTGCTTTAGTATGTACATCAACACATTATGATTATTAAAACATGTACTTTAAAGTACATTTAATTTAACATTGCTACAAAAGTGCACTTACACTACACTTAAGAAGCACACTCGTAAGTACTTAAATGGCATTTTTATTATTAATGTGTATATTATTAATATTAATACTGTTTTCAAAACAATGTCAATGACACTCTAAGTAGTAGCCTATTAATAATCCTAATGATTTGAAGCTATAATTGTATGTAAAATCAATTCTGAATTTGTTTGCGCTTTGGATATTGAGCTGTTATACCTCAAATACCTAGTATGCATAAACTGGTAAATAAGGGATCTGTACTCAATGACAAACTGCTTTGCCAACTAGACTAACTAATTTATAGTCTGGTAACTAATAGACTGAATTCGTCTGGGTGGTAGACTCTGGGTGTGTGGTAAACCAAGGTGTGCTTTTTTTATTTTTTGGTTGTAGGATTACATGATTCAGGCAGACCTGTAAAATAGCCTGAAAAAACTGTAATCACAAGCAAGAAGGCCTTGATGAATCAGATGGAAAACCTGGCTGTCTGACCTTCAGCAGAGCTGCAATCCCTTTAAAAATGTAAGTATTTGAGCTAATCTTGGGAATAAGGCATTCTTCAATTCCTGTTCCAGTAATGTCTAATTTTCTCTCTTATTTCCAGTAATATGGATTTTCTTCATGTATAAATAGTCTTGCCACTCACTCTGGAACACGTGAGGGATTTCTACCCCAGTGAAGAAGTGGGAAACGATGATGAATCAAAAATAATGCCGCTGTTGTATACCACAGCTTTACAGACTGTTCAATGTCAAGGATTCCCTCAGGACTTCCCCTTTCTTAAACCTTTCTAGTGGCATTTATCTATATATTTAAATAATCATATATATATATATATATTATATTTATTTTATATTTTATGTAAGTGTCCTTTTAAAAACATTCTAAAGGATTGTTCACTGCATTTAGAAAGAAGATAAGATGAAACAATATCAAACCTTTTGTGTGTGTGTTCTTGGCTTGGTTCTGGAAGTATGTTGACTGAAACATTAAGCAAATATATTTTAGCCACTTTTGAAATATTTTGAAATGTATTGTGATCCTGGCGCTAGAGAGCATGACAGAGAACAGGCTGAGTGAACACAAAACCCCGGAGGGTGGATTTATTGACAAATAAAGAAGGTAAGTATGTCCAATACGGTGTAGATAATGGTGATCTTTTTCCCTTTTTGTCCTCAACCAGGTGCCAGTAAAAGGTGCTCCTCCCGGGCGTCTCGTTCACGGCATCGCTTTTGGAAGGATAAAGAAAGGGAAGTCATTCACCAATACGCAATGAATGGAGTTGTAACTCAACATTTCCTAGTTCCTGTGTTCCTTTTATACGAGTCCGGCCGTGAAGTATTTAAAAAAGATCTCAAATGTTTTGTAACAGAAGAACTGAGGACTGCACATAAACTGGCGTCTTTTTGATAATGAATGTGAAATGCATTGCAGTGTTTAGGGTTTCATGGAAACACCTTTCAGAATCCATAACTGGATGGAATTCATTTAATTATACCTAATATGCATCCAGAAGGTAAATACAGTCAAATCAGCACCATCAATTCATATTTTCAGCATTTGATCTTTGTCAAATAGGCCAAAAACTGCATGTGTCAGTAAAACAGCAGCTTCATAAGTCTAAGGCTGATCAGCCAGGCAAGAAAACATTAGCTAAACCTATATTTAGTCTATTCTGTGGGGGTTTTAACTTCTCTGGCCGCAAGAAGATTGTAATAATCTCTCCAAACAGCTTATTACACTTTTCATCCAGTGCCACAAAAAGAGTCAAATTCACTCGAACTCATCATTGTCTTCCTAATCCGGAGGTCAAAGCAGTAGTTTATAATCTAATCTTCTCATTTGGCTTTTGGTAGATGCTTTTGTATGATGAATCCAAATGTGGCCTCTAGAAAAACCCAAATGAGGTTTTGTCCAAACGTTGGACAATGTATGTCCAACCAAAGGAAAGCCACCTGTGGACTTGACATCTTCTATGTCAATCAAATCATGTGTATTTATTTATTAACGATACGGACAGTTTTAAAGCATAACAACAGCCACAAAAGATACACCTAATCAGGTGTGGATCTTTTTCTTTAAACTTTTTCTTATAAAAATCACACATTTTACACAGAAAGTCTGAGGATTATTAGGTTATCTTGCGGTTCATGAATGTAATCAGTCCTGTCTGGCACTGATTCCGCTGCTCGATGAAAAACAACAGTCTTGAATTGCTTTCTGTAAAATGGTCCAACTTAAACGAACCTTGATTCAGTGTCACCACAGATCAGAATTGTGATTTTTAGCCTGAGCAGGCCTGCGCCATGTCGAAGTAATTGGAGTAGAGCAGAAAAGCAACAATGGCATTTCGCATGCATGTGTAAAAAGACACAGCTTAATGAAATTACCTTTGATAGGAGCTCAGTGTCGTGTGCAGCGGTGAAACCTGCGCTTTCCTTCTGCGTTTAGATACTTTTTTTTATTTATGAGTTGAACCGAATTGGCCACACCCATAAGAATCTGATCTAGAATTTAAATCAGATTGACAAGAAGTGGACTTAAAGGGATAGTTCACCCAAAAATGAAAATTACATCTTTGTTTTCTCACCCTCAAACCATCCAAGTGTATATGACTTTTTTCTTTCAGAAAAATCCAATTGGAATCATATTTAAAAATGTCCTGGCACTTTCAAGCTTTAAAATAACAGTGAATGGCTGTACAGATTACTGTTTATAGATTTTTAAATATGGATATTTTTCTTACAAAATTTGCTACATGATTACACCCCCCCCCGTTGCTGTGTGAGGTACAGTATGTTTTATTATGGATGGATGCACTTTATTTGACTTATTTTGGACTACTGAAAAACAACAGCAATTCACCGCCATTATGAAGCTTGATACATTCATCTGAAAGAAGAAAGTCATCATAGGCTGGCTTGAGGGTGAGTAAATCATGGCCATTTTCATTTTTGGGTGAACTATCCCTTTAGTGAGTTACAATAGAGTGCAATTGCAATTATTACAATGAATAAATGTAATGTAAATGCAATGGCACCTGTCCACTTTTGTCAGCGGCACAGGCTCTGCTGAAGTTTTGTTCCATTCATTTGTATTTTTATAAAGTCTTAATTTCTCACTTAAGCAATAAGTTGATCCAAACTTCTACAATTCAACCCAGTCTCACAGCAGTTCGTGATTTAGTCACATAATTTAATTTAATCTATTTATTTGTGCCAGGGACACGTTTATTTCGTTATTTCCGTAAGTCAAGCACGTTTTTTAAAGTGATGCATTTCAATGCATTTCAATGTGTTCCTGCTACGAAGAAATACCATGAGACTGGGTAGTACAATTACAACATTTACAAACTTTGATTTGACACACACACACACACATATAAACAAAGGTGCAAAATTGTGTGCTCAACGGCATTAATGAAGGAAATATCCTCCATGTGTGTGGACTGTTGCACTCTATACTATACTTAACTAACTTGCATTCAAATGGGAGTTCCACATAACTTCTCATTTTCAGCGTTCATGAAGACGTCGTCACATCTTGTTGTAGGAAGCACAAAGAACAACACAAAAAAAACACGCCAGGCAAACATGATCATCAAGAGATTTAACCCAGTTACTTTTAATAGAAATTAGTGCATTGGAAAAGTAAGCTTATGGAAGGTTTTTTTTTTTTTAAAGACAGTGTCACTCTTTTCCCATTGCATTCAGGGAATCGTTTCCACAGCGCAACACATAAATGCCGCTACTGCTCGCTAACAACGGAAGACAAAATCCCTGGCTTCTTCCAGCTTGTCTATGTGAGATTGGATAAATGTGGGTTACTGGCAGGGTTGTGTGGCCCTGTGTGTGAGGTGCCACACAACATGTGTTCCTGCTTTCTCATGAACTCTCCTGACCTCCTGTGAAAACCAGCTGCTTTCCATGAAGAACATGCGAGTTGGGAACCGCTCCCTGTAAAATCCTCGATCGGAGCAGGTAAAACCTGAAATGTTTGTGTCTGGTTGTGTACACTGCTGTAAAAGAACTGCAGAAATCTCTTGTTAACATCCCGAGCATAAACATTTGACGTCAGCTTCGGAGGTGGCGCCTCGCTTCCAACGAACATTTCCATCCCAGACGCATGTAACCCCCAAATTGCTCTCTCCGGGGCCGAGGTGGAGCACAGGGGGAAAAGGCCGTCTTTGTGCTCTCGGCGGCACGTAGCTGAGGTCCGTAAACAAGAGCTTGTCACCGGTAAAGTGCTGGCTCTGACGCGTCATTGCGAGTGATGTCAGCGGTGTTTTTCCACCAGTGTTGTGGACTCCGTAAACTTTGCATTGTCACTCTCGGCAGAGGCTTTGACGCCTAACCCTGGGTCCCGCACCCTGGTTACACCCAGAGTTTCCAGGTGACCGTGTGTTTATGCTGTCTGCTGTAACGGCTGGTTGACACAGCACACTGAGCTAATAGAGCGGAGCAGAATGCGTCCAATGCACTGCTGCTGCTCCGTGGTCAGACTCGGTCCAGCCTGCCCCGGGGAAACTGTCACTGTCCTCTCTAATGCAGCGAGAAAAAAAAACGAAACATGTAAGCTCTAACAGTGGCAGTATAATACAATAAAATGGATGCAATTGAAAATAAGGTCACACTTTATATTACAGTAGATGACATTAAATACTATGTACTTAAAAATAAATAAATAATAATATTACTGTGTACTTATTGTGTTCATACTGTATTGCAAAACACTGTAGCAGTTTATTTCACAGTCTTCTCTGTCATACTTATTATAGTTATTACAAGTACTAACTAGTCTGAACCTACCCCTAAACCTCCCCCTACCCCATGCAGTTATCTTACTTTACCAGTAGTTTCGTAGACTGTAAGTGCATTTACTGTAAAATAAATGCAACCCAAAATGCTTCTGCTGCTGTTGAGGTGGGGTACAGGTAGGGACGGGTTTGGGTAAGTTATGTGTCAACAGTCTAATTATGAATGTGATTACAGAAATGAATTACAGATGTAATTACATACAGGTATTATTTTTATAATTATATATATATATATATATATATATGTAAAAATATGCATTTACACAATAGATTTATTGTATTGTGATTAATTTAATTTACATGGTAGTTAAGGCCACCTAAAGTAAAGTGTGACAAATAAATGCATACGTACATGCATACAAACATAAATAAACAAATATATGAATAAATAAATGAATGCATGAATGTATGAATGACCTTTTGTAAGAACATGCTCTATATGAACTACTGTACATTGTGCATGTGTGTGTTACACTTATTGAGGCTGCATTTATTTCACCAAAACTACAATCAAAAAATTATTACAATTTAGAAGAACCATTTTCACTGGGAATAAACTCTAAAAACGGTTTTATTCCTGTGATGCAATTCTGAATTTTCAGCATCATTAATTTTCAGTGTGCTTTTTTAAGCTCATAACATTTCAATATATACTGTTTCTGGGGTACAAGTACACATAATGTGAAACAGTTTTTTTCTCTCCAACCACAGATTCGAGCTTGTTGTTTGGTCCTGGCATGGCACCTTTGAGCATAAATCTGTCAGTATCAGCAGCCGTCTCTGGACTTACAGAGTGCTAATCCCCGTTAAAAGCTACACTTCCACAGCCTTCCACTCTTCTGCACTAAACTTGCTTGTTTACCTGTTGGATAAGTCGATTTTATAGGAATGAGGTCAGCACCTCACATCCACAGGCCGTTCTGCACCCTTTATTTTCCCATAATTGTGTCTACCTGTCTCTAATTATTGCTATAAAGTGTATTAGGCTCTTGCAGTGGCCTTCAGTGCATTTATTGGCCTCACAAATGATGTGAAACTTTGCTTTATTCAGTAGGAATGTTGTCTGTGACTGTTAAAATAGGTAAAGTGGTTATACAGGTTACTGGCTTCTGGTGTTAGTGAGGTCAAAGTGTCACGCAGGCCTGCACTTTATATAATGTCATTGTTTAAGTTAGATGTAGACCAGATATTTCAGTGATTAGGCGAATGAGTAAATACAGATGTAATCAAAAAACTTGTCAATCAAGCAGTAAGTACAAAATGCAAAAGATTCCAGTTTGACAGCTCAAAGAGCCATGGAAAGATAGATGCCGGGAGTCTCGTTGAGAGAGCATATCCAGAGTGAGGTGATCAGAGAGAGGTCCGGCGTGAGGGATGTCATCACAGAATACAGGAAGAACAAGTGCAGATGGGCTGGACACATTGCACGGTTCACAGACAATCGGTGGACCCGTGTAGTTGTTGAGTGGTATCCGCACGAGTGGAAAAGACCTCTCAAGAAGGTGGAGAGACGAGATTGTTAAAACAACTGAAACTACATGGATGAGGAAGCACGATTCAGAAAGGAATGGACTGCGTGCTGTCACCAGTGGCGTCGACACGATGCCATGGCAGGTCATGGTGATCAAGGTGATTGGTAAAATATAGCAAAATATATATATATATATATATACTTATACTTAACTTATTCAATATGTGTGGTTTTTTGAGGAAAAAAAAAAAAAAATCTCTGTAACGCACCCGGTACAGCACTGCACTTACAGTGCAAATAAACAAATAAACATAAACAAGTGTTTATTCTGATGCTTACTGTTAACTATCGTTTAAATTTAGGGTAGTGTAGATGCTACATTATAGATCATTCGCATTTTAGCACCACTCACCACGCATTTTATTTCCAAAATACACTGATACATAAAACTACCAACATAGTGAGACATTGCCAAATTCAGTAGAGCTGAACATGCTTTTAACACAACTCATCATTGGACATTTTAGGTGTTGCGTAATTCGCAAGAAGCAAAGCGATATTTTACAAAGAAGTTGCCACTGGTTGTTTTTTTAATATATAGTTGGGTTGCACCTTTATCTTTATGACCCCAGATTTTCGGGGTACGTGCATCTAAAACAAAAAGTATCGCTAAGTTTTGCCAATAAGTCGCCACATTAAGGCAGCACACTGTGAGCCTAATAGTGTTGGTCCTGTCAATCTCTCTCTTTTTCTCGCTCTGGCGATTCCCCTGTTGCATGTTGGGCAATGTTTCCATAGTCTGAAGGTGCAGTGCCAAACCAAACTGCCCGGTCCAGGCACACAGTGATTTGTAGCCACAGACACTCACACACACACACACACACACTCCTCCACAGGACAGGCGGACGCTCTGAAAGAGGTGCGTGGGCTAGATATGGGCAACTACATGATTTCAGAATCCACTAGTCATTAGTTGTCTGAACAGTCTTGAATGGAGAATTCACCTGGAACATAAACCATTAGGTCCCATATGTATGAAAAGTCTTAGTGCTAAGAGTTGCTCCTAGTAACAAAGTTCTCAGAAATGTGGGTGTTTCCTCTTAGAACTAAAGAAAATGTCCTAGTACAGAAAAAAAGCATCTTAAACCTTAAGAGGCCTTAAGGTCCAAAATTGTTAGGAGTACGGAAGAGGACTTTTAAGAGTTTCTTAAGCAGTGAAGAAAATGGACGAAGATTGATGAGGAAGAAGAAATGTGTTGCACATAATGAATAATAGTGAGTTAATACGATTGTGCAGAGATCTTATTAGAGACATGCTAACATCTCCGACGCCGCACAGAAATGCTATATAATCACTACAATAATTAACACATTTAGCAACTGGAAAACACAACCTTTACAACCTTTTATATTCAAAGTGATCACACAAACAATTACAGCACTTTCAGAACATTACTGTTTCACTATTCATTTCTGATAAAACATGTTAAATATGACAGCATGGTAAATAAAATATACAAGTATGTATAAGTCACATGTATAATATGTTTGTGACAGAAAGAGAGAGCAAGGAAGTACGATAAAATAGGAAAAAAATATGATTACAATATGTGAAAGCTTATAATAGCCCCACACTGTAAAAAAAACACAAAATCTGTAAAATCTACAGTGAAAAACCAGCAGCAGTGGTTCTGGCAACCGTAAAAAAAAATAAAAAAAAATACATGACCAAAATTTTAGGTTATACGGTTTTGAGTTAAATTTACAGTTGAATACCATTAACTGATATAATGTTAATATACCAACCTATTAAAGCACTGAACTCTGTTTTGTAGCTTTGAAATGATGAGGAGATGATGAGAAAATCACATGATGGACCAAAGCCCATCACAAGCAGCTTCTAAATACGAACATATAGTAGGAGCTGCGTCATTCACACAAACACTAAACACCATCATGGTGAGTGTTATTAAACTGAAATATGCAATAAACATTCATTTAACAGCACTACATCTAACACACACCCCTAATAAACATAATTGATAAGAAAAAAAACTAAAAAGAAACAAAGTTATTTCAAAGAAAAAAACATCAAATTCAAACTAAATTTTAAATGCAATGCAGGGAATTATGGATTTGTCCCTGTAATTGTAGTTTGTTTGTTTTTTTCCTGTTAAAATCACAGCCATTTTTTGCAGTGCACTCTTAAAAACACTCTTTATTTCCTCCTTGGACAACCAAACAATCACAGTCTTCAAAAGACGTGGTCAGCACCACCTCATCGCTAAGATAAAAAAGGTTTTGTCTTAAAAGTCGCTTTCAGATTGGTCCTGAACTAAAACTCCTGCATAGAGATTAAAGACAGGCCCTGAATTTGCTCACCCTCATGACATTCTAAATGTTGGGGATTATATGTACCTTTACAAAATGTATATTTTTTGGCTCCACAGAAGAAAGTTTTGGAGCAACATGAGGTTTGTAAATGATGACAGAATTTTCATTTCTTCATTTCATTTCAAATAAGCCCTGTTTAATCAGGCTGGTTTGGGGTGTGTAATTGGGTTTCTTCCATTTGGTTAAACTTTCAGACACTGACTTTAATAACTACATGTCAATTAACTCTTATTTTTTTTTAGATTTTTTTGGAATCGCAGTTTGCATACATGAAGCCTCAGAATCTAACTCTAAGCCACCGGCTCCACGTTCAAGGCTTTAGCTTTGCTTTACCTTGGCTCTTTTCTATCAGTAGCACACCCAGTGCTAAATTCATTAGCAACGCTATTGCCACAGGAACCCAGCCCCATAACTGTGCTCAGAGTCCCTTAGGACAAATTAGTGTATAGATTTGTACACTGAGAGGATAAATTGTCAAACGTGCTATTCAAAGCACAGACTGCTTCAATTTTGTCATTAGTTTTACCAGCGGCCAGAGACTTCTTCGACACAGATTGAACAAACCAGCCCGAGCCCTCAGACACACCCTCTCTTGTTCCTTTGGGCAGTAAAGATAAGCACTCTGTCTATTTCTACTCCGTATCAGATTCCACTGTGCCACAATGAGAGTATTTAGACATAAATCAACTGGAATGGCCTTGTTAAGAACCACCTACTGGCCAGAAGGTCGACGGGGGGCTTGTGCAGGTCTAATGTCTCTGTTTTGACATTATTGAACCTTCTGATATGACATATATAATGCTCCACTAACACGAACGGCTTATGCACCGCTCACTAGGAGCTAATTACTATGATGGCTTACCTATTCCTTCCTCATTTATCATGCAATCAAGCCAGTTACATTCCCCAGATCGCTAGCGCACGCAGCAGTAGACTCGCATTAATTATTATTTTCTTCTTACCTAGTAAAAATATATGCGGCGAAGGCCTAATAGCTTGTGTCATTTCCCTCATAAAGAAGCATTTCTTCAATTCATCTGGAGCTGTTATTCTACAGCGATGGGCACTTATGAAAATGTTATGGCAATATAGCAGTGGATTAGGTGTCGGGTTGGAACCCCAGCCAAGGTAGGGGCAAAGAGAGAAGTCTGCCCGTTTAGCTCCAAACCAGAGCAAAAATGTGAACGAAATTAACAAGAATGGCTCTTTCATTTCAGCTCGCTCCTTCTTCCTCCCTCGCTGGGTTACATATTCGCCTACACCCTTCCTCCACGCATGGCCATAAGCCACATGGTGGAGTTATGGATTTAGAAATCACTCACTCCATCCCTCCAGCCCTCCCTGTCCATTCGGGCTGAAAAAAAAAAAAAAGCGCCAGACTATCAGACTCCAGTAGCACAAGGCCACTACTGAGTCAAAGAGGCCCTCGGCTCCGGGGCCAGTGAGGTAGGGGAGACTCTGACCACCTATACACTCTTCCTCAGCTCTGGAAACTAACACACACGCGCACACATCCACCCGGACACACACGCACTTCCACATCGGACGCACACGTATGCGTAAACACATGAGCTTGCAAACTGCGAGTGTACAGAACACACCTGCTGATTCTACAGACAGCGGCTATACTGTATGCAAAAAGATTCCCGGTTATTAACCCATGCTGACAGCCGGTGCCAGAAAGGTTATTTTGCAAATGTAAAAGGTCACAGATTACAGGTGACCCTATATAAAATGTCATTTAGTAGTGTAACTATTTGTAACTGATTTGTAACTTTTCTACATTTCTCATGTTTTAACTGTTAATCATTTCCAGACATGTAAAGCAGACTGGGTGTTTTTGAACCGTATTAAATTAAAATGTATTATACTGTATATATTGTAGTATTTACTACACTTTATTAATGAATGCTACAGCATACTGTAGTATTAACTATAGTGAGCTGATAAACTGTAATAAATACGGTAGTATACTTTAGTAATATAATATACCCTTTTATGTAGAACATGCACAGTACAATATTGGGTGCAGAATATAACTATAGTAATATTATAATAGTTTCTGTGGTAATATAAGCCTGCCACAACACATTTTAGTATCAAAACAAAACTAATTTATAGTTCAAAACCACTAATTTAACTGGGACTCAAACCCACAACCTTTGGGTTACAACTTCAACTTCCTATCCATTAGACCACAAATCTCTGAAAATTGAGTTTTCCTCTTATAATAATGACTCTGTGGAGGCGTTCAAGTCTGTTCAGCTCAAAAATACGATCTATACGACATGACTTGAACGCACCGTTATCCCATCCCACACCTACCTGAAGATCCTAGTAATCCTGAAGACCTTGATTAACTGTTTAATTAGGAGACAGTCTGCAGGACAGTCTCCCTGGAAGCAAGATCGGATGCCCATACTCAAGGAAAACGACAGATTGTCAAAATTCTGTCATTAATTACTCACCCTTGAGTTGTGAGTTTTCACCGTTAGGCAGCGTATCCACCAAAGCCTTTTTCCCTGCAGCTAGCACATTTTTTCAATTGTTCTAGATGGAAGCAGGTTCTTAATATTAAGATAAGAAAGATAACATTTTTGATGAAATCAGAGAGATCTCTGAACCTGCACAGACAGCAAAACAACTACCATGTTCAAGGCCCGGACAGGCAAATAGTCCATGTGACATCAGTGGTTCAACCTTAACTTTATGAAGCTACAAGTATACTTTCTGTGCGCAAAAGAAAACAAAACAACTTCATTCAACTATTTCATCTCTTCCTGGTCAAACTTCAAAGAGTGTTCATGACAGTACCAAAGTATATGTAGCCTATATACTACTTATATTAGGGCAGTGTTCCTCAACACCAATCTTTGGAATCCACCTCCCATTTAACACACTAACAAGCTGATGAGCTGAACAACAACAAACCAAGTATGCCATCACATATCACTGTTTCTGAATGATTCATCACATGCCAAATGCTAACCACAACCAGCCCTAATATACACTCACGCTGTGCTGTACCTAAAAAACCATGGTCCTAACTCAAAGTAATCTTTAATTAAGTGTTAAAATATCTGGACGCATGAGCCTTGTGTTCACTTTTGAGCGTGCAGTCCAATGCAGGACACTTTGTAAGCTCATGCGAAGTAAGCTACTACTTTCAGGTGTAAATAAGGTACACTGTGGTCTCTTTAATGATACGTAGTAACATACTCTTGTACCACTAAATATACTATTTATGTCTATGTATGTACCTTTTCTCCAGTTTGTTTACAATACCTGTTTTGCCTCACATGAGGCATATACATTTATAGACCATGTCTGTGCATTATATAAATGTGTGAACATGTTACATACGTAGTAAAATACTCAACGAAGCACAGGGAACAGGATGTGTCGGGCATGTGTCAGAAGTTGGCCCGGATGATGTAGCTGGCACTTACGCTAGCTCCCCGCCAAACCTTAGCCGTCCTTTGGAGATTTGCAGTGTTTGCCACTGAGCAGGAACTCAGCAGGCCCTGATTGTTTTCTCATCAAACCTAGCTTATTTTCATGCGGGTTGCCTCTTGGATACAGTGTGATTATTTGCTGAATGGAGGTCTTTTACTGCACAGCTAAGTGCCACACGTTGCATTATGAGGCTCTTTGCTGATTGGCTGTCAGGGAAACTTTAGGACATGTTAAGGCACGGGGCCAGGATTGGGTTACGCCACAATTAGCTCAACTGGTTGGGCGAGGAGTGAAAAAAAAATGACATGGTTAGTGTTTACAGATGGGGGTGAACAGGGGATGACAAGGAAAGGAGGCCTTGTTTGATGCCATGCACTGTATTGGTATCAGTGTTTAGGAGTGATTAAATGAAAATAGCAACTCCGGTAGCTTCATTACTCAGCTTCATGTTACTAGCTACTAACTGTTTTTAATACAGTCAAGTTTTTCCAGTATCAAGACTGCATATTGAGCATGCTATTTTGAGTATTTGAGTAACCTTTTTCCCCAAACTTTATACTGTATATATATATATATATATATATATTAGATTAATATATATACTAAATTAGATTAAAATGGCTCATTTGAATTCTGCCAAATTATTGCTACCTAAATAATGACTAAAAGTAAGCTCTATTCGTGTCGTTAGAGAATGTTCTGTTTCACAGACGTACTTGCTGATTTGAATCCCATCCGAATCCGCCATGTGTTTTCTCTCACAACCTCTGTGATAATTCTAGAGTCTGAATGTGATATTATTTTTCACAACACGTTTTCTTGTGTGTTTTAGCCAACTTGATATGCCGTAGATCCTCTTACTACGGAAGTTCTAAGCGGCCATGTATTATAATTTTTTTCCGTCTTGTTTTCTCGTGATCACGACTTATTTTTCT
>JAUMHP010000010.1:101021-115384 GCA_032361065.1 Enteromius trimaculatus | reverse complement strand
CGTACTTGCTAAGTATTTTTGTCTTGTTTGTAGTATACAAATCTAAATATTCTTGAAGAATTTACTTGACAAGTAAATTACGTAAGATATTAAGTATGGAAGAACAGTATAATCAGAAACAGCCGGTAATGACTTTTAATGTAAATATTGTCCCAATAGGAAATTATGCCGATGTGTCTTGCCGATAAAAGTTAAGTCTCAAGCTGTAATATTAAGCTGTAATATCAAGTCTTGTTAAAACAACAATCTTGTTCTGAGAAAAATAAAAAAAGGCTAAATAAGATGATTTTACTCGCTCCATCTGCAGATATTTTTGTTCTCTTTGTATATCTGTATATGTTTTTTCAGAAAACTATACATACTATCTTAAGTCATTGCACTTGTAAAATAAATGCATATTGATGAAAGAGTAATTAGGTATGTATTAACTAGGCAAAATTATTACTTTAAATGTTGAGTAACTTGACAAGCTACAGTTTCAAGGTAGTGTAACATCAGGAGTGTTTAAGTCTGCTAGAGGGCTACTATCCTGCAGAGTTTAGCTCCAATCCCAAATATACACCATCTTATTCATTCTGTCATGATTACCAGAAACTAAAACCAAGAACCAATGTTTCATCTCCTTGTGACTGTTACTCTTTTTCAACATCCAGTTTTACAGCTGGATAGAAAGTAAGCAACTATTGCAAATATTGCATATGGCTTTAAAATCTTGTTCAAACCTTGATTTTGCCCAACATTGAATAAATTGGTGAAGGTGAAGCCAAAAAGCAAAAGAAATCAGAAGCATGACCTTTTCGCGCTCAACTCACCTTTATTTATTGAATTATTGTAATCATACTTTCTTCCTCCCCCCAATAAATCTGGCATTTTACATTGGTTTCTATTCCTGTCGTTCACTGGGTTCATGTCTCTAGACATCAGTCTTTATTAGAGAATGCTAACACTGTGGTCTTGAGCATTGCCCATGTGCTCAGCAGGTTAGGTATTATAATCAGATGACTGTATTTTTTCCATATAAACAGCAAGTTGACTGTTCCAGTAAACCCTGCCCTGTGTCCTCTTATAGGTTTTCGTCATTCTCTGGACTCTTATGTTATTAAGGCGCAGCGTTTCAGTTCATCTCTATCTGACCGGCAGCAGCAAACCTCTATCACGGTTGTGGTCACTGTAAAAGTCAGAGTGCATGTCGTACTGCGGTGTTTCTGCGGTTGTGGTGCACATGCTCATTTGTTTGATTGAACAGAGAGAGAGGAAATACTTTTTTTCAAGGTACATTAAGTTTATCTTTGGCAGCATATAAGCTACTATATACCAGTTGCTTGGCTGGCACAGGACCTTCCAGAAATATCTGATAAAGGCTGGAATACACTAGATGACTTTTAAAATCTGAACAGATTTGCATGAAACACTTAGCGACTCTGTGAATAGTGACGGAAACTGGGCATCATACACTACACAATTGAGGACCATACACTAGCAGACTCTGATCACAGCAAACTCATGCAGAAATGTGGAAACGCATGACAAATGAAACCAAATGTGTTCTAAAATTGTCTTAAAATATGAAACATGTTTGATAACCTCCGACTGGATAGAATCAAAGTCTGAAGCAGTGACCATCATACACTACCCGATTTTCTGTGGAATCTGTCAGCTTCAATCTGCAGACTGGCTCTGACTTACCTCAACTAGCATCAACTTGTTCAGACTGTAAAATCAGGGAAAATTAGGGCAAACATTGCGTAGTGTATTCCAGTTTATCTGTATTTATTCGAACTTTTAGAACTTTTGTACATTTTACGTGAACTGGAGCTATAGTAGCATAAGTCCTTTACAAAGGATACTATTCTATATTACCCAAATATATATTGTCAAAAATAGGATTGCAAAGGAATGGATTGCAATTTTTCTGGTAATCATTATTATTACTATTATTATTATTATTACTGTTATTATAATTATAATTATTATTTTAATTATTTTAACTTTTCCAAATGAAGAACATAGCATACTACTAATCCTACATGAAATGTACCTATTTATTGTAGGACATTTACTAAATATCTTCACGGAACATGATATTTTGTCATGAAATAAATGTTTTGAATTTTGACCCAGTGTATTGTTGGCTTACAGCAAGCCATGTTTTGCTTTGCAATCTATGTTTTGTGCTCAAGGCTCACATATGTTAGTAAAGGCTGTGGTCAAATTTACTACTACTTAGCAAATTATTGCAGGAGAAATCATTTTAAATTGTCCTTTTAATAAGAATCCATGCAATCAGGAATTTTGTTTAAGCACAAAATATTACCCCATGCAGATTCAGGTTCAAGTTGCATGCAAGGCGTGCAAATTCACTGCAATAATTTACCACCATTATCTAGTTAGCCTCAGTTGATGGATGATGTAATTACACCATCTGCACCCAAAAAGCATTTACAGTTCAGAAGATTGGCCCAATAAAAACGTGTATGTAGAACTGAACACCCAAGACTGCAGATTTAAAACCATATGCAGTGCTTGCTGAAGGGTTGTGCATGAGGCAGCTTGCACTTTATACACTCCAAAGTATGCAATGTTTTTTCAGTTCTAATTCTAAATTTGCAACGTTCAGTAGCAAAGAAAAATGCACTCTGTTTCCCCCCGATACGTCCTCCCCTTTGTACAAGTTGGCTGCTGTATATATCTTCTCGTTCCTGACAGTCCCAGCAGCTGTGGGCAGTGCAGGAGGTGGTTTTTATCATTGTTTGATGTGTCCACCCACTGAGGGCACAGCGGGATACCGTGACAAGCAATGCAATCGGCTGTGTCTTCCTTCATCTCTCCGAGGATGATGTCTGGATGCCAAGCTGTGAGGGCTCAAAGGTGGCCTCCATTTCCACGTCGACCCCCACAGCTTGGACCTACTGGATCCTCTCTGGCTCATTGAGTCACGCTCAAGAGCGGAACCGGGATGGAGAATGTGTACACACTGTAGTTTTAAGAGAGAGAGGGAGTTGAAGAGAGAAAATAGATGGCGAGCAGTCATCGGGGCATTGAGGCAAAGTTCAAGAGGCGCTTCCAGAACTATCCTGGCGTTTTGGCGTGAACACACAGATATTCCACCATGAAGGTGAGGGTAACTGGATACATGGGAGCTCTATGATGTTTTCCATTTGCATGTCTTACGAGGAAAGGGAACTAGTCCATCACAGTCACGCGTGCATCGTGCTGATCCGAACGTAGGCCAAAAGGAATCAATCAACTCTTCTCAAAGGTCAGGCTAAGTTTGTAACAATGACCAGAAGTAATGTTCCAGAATTACTGTAAAGATGGCAGTCTTGAAATAGCTAAATGTTTTAGCTTAGCACAAACTATAAAGCTGGCCTTTTCGAGACTTTACAGACAACCCAGGCTACCAGTGTTGACATTTCTGGAAAATTACATTATGTTACATTACTACATTATTTTTTGCATGTTACAGTGTCCAGTGAGACTCACTAAAACTGCATTCAGCTTGATCAGAAATGGATGAACGTGAAGGGCAATGAAATCAAATGTCTGATGAGCAAGGTTAATAACGTAGCACCTACTCTGAACCCAACTAAAGCAAACATGAGGTAAAGTGTTTCCCGAAGCAACCATGCTATTTTTATCTTTCTTCTATAGCTGTTTTATCTTCATTTTTGTGTCATAGGACTCTTATCTGAATAGCAATTGCAATGCTTACCGGGTGTGCTACCAAGCAGTTTTACAATGTCAGAAAAACCATAAACTATACTATAAAAGTATAGTGTGACATATTTCCTAGTGAAACAGCTTCTGAAATGGGGAAAAAATACAGGGCAGGACTTGAGGATTTCATCTTTCGGTAATTGATTGAATTGTTGGAATATGTGTGTCTTAGGTTTCTGGAGAGGCAGGGAAACAGACACAGATAGTCGCGCCCTTGTGCCATCGCTCATGACCAGAAGAGAAGATGAGTCGTTTTGAGGGGGAGGGGAGGTTTACATTTTTGATTAAAGATTATGAAGGCAAATTAATAAAAAACTAATTATGAAGTGCACATATACGTTATTTATAATAAACACTACAGTATTCCATTAAAAAATAAGACTTGTCCATTTTGATTTCATGTCATCTTTAAAAATAAACAGACTTTTCCATTTCCGAAAGCATTTATTTTTCAAAGTAAAAGTCTTTACTGCATGGCTGACTCATGAAAACATCTTTCGTCAACAACTAATGGCGGAGCTAACTCTAACACTAACATTTTTAATAAACTTGTTATTAATAAACAATTCAATTAATTAAAGCCATAATAAAAGCTAAAAAACAATTCAGTCCACCCTACAAATGCAGCAAGCATTGAATTGAAACATGACAAGATTTGGACAAAACAATGCTCTGAAAATCTCTGTGATACAAAACATTATTATTTATAAAATTATATTAGATTAGGTGTCCACTATGATACTACATTAACAAAACATAGACCCAGCTAAAACATGCAGAGTGATACAAAATATGACAGGACTTTTCTGAGGCGATTCTGGTATAATATCTCAACCAATCAGATTTGAGAACCAGAACGAACTGTTGAATGAACATGAATACATAGTTCAAAATGTTTTAGTTTATAAATAATGCATTATTATAAAAGTGCTTTGAGGTCATAACATGCACAACAGTAGTATTGTGCAAGGAACTGCATAAAAAGAAGCCTACATACCAACAATGTAGGTTTCATTGTGGTGATATTGTGATGAATTCTAAAATTATGGGTTGAATGAGAAAATATTCTAACACCTACATAATCAGCCTAATAAGTATGTCTGAGCTGCATGTACACTTCTTTCCAGTTGGACTTATCCTGTCTGTTTCCAGGCAGAACAGATAAAAGAAGCTGCTTGATAGATTTATTCCAAAGATCAGATGACAAACATGGAATGAGGAGAATCCCAAACCAGCACATTTACTTAGGAAAGATATTTTTGGTTCCAAAAGCAAATAAATGGACAAGACACTGACCTGCTGTTTCTCAACATGAGATATGGTGTGTGTGAGGGAGTGGGAGTGTGTGTGGTTCAGGTTCATCAGTAAGGTAATGAAGCACAGTTTGTGTATCTAAGCAAGGCGTGAAATGTGTGTGTGTTGCTTCGTTTTCCTGCTTTGGTTCCTCCTACACATTCCTATAGCTTTTCTGCTCATTTTAAAGTCTGGTTCTGTACTGTAAACGAGACTTGATCCAACACGTTATTTACTGTTGGTTCTTCTCAGTCTTGTCTTTTAACCCTAGTCCTCTGTGTGTTAGTGGTTGGTCCTAGTAAAACAAAATAATAATAAGACAATTTTTGATAAAGCAATATCCCTGCTTTTAGTTTAGTAAAATTTTTCATCACGACTTATTGGGAAGGTGATTAAGAAGATCTAGTAAACCTGAACCTCAGGAGAAAGAAGACTCGATCTGTGAACACTTACTGAAGATTAGGGGGTGAAAGCTAGGAAATTTGCCATCGGAACGTTTAAACACACGGCTGACTGGGGCTCAAAGGGGTCGTGACCCTGACCTGAGGAAAGGTCAGCAGGAACACACCTGTGTCCACAAAAGAAAGCTGCCAAACATCCTACAAATGCAAGGACAAGTTAATTAATGCCGAAAAAAGATCTCAAACTGCTGGTCTACGCTGATCTAACGGGTCTGACAAATACAGACAGATAACTAAACCAGCAAGCCATGTTTTTAAGTTAAAGCTTAAGACGTTTGTGTTTTTTGTAGCAAACGTGTTTATGCAGATTCAGTTTTGACACCAATGAAGTAAAACATCAGTGCGGTTGATCTTTTGGTTAATGGTTTTTATTTTAATCCCATGAAGGTGAGTCACAAACATATCTATAGAAAATCTGTCTCAGTGACCCATTTCTGCTTTTTTTCCTGTTGATGTCGAGTTGCCATGGAAACCAGAAGCCATACAAGGAAAAAAAAAGCCCTCTGGGATATGAAGTCCTCCAAGAGCCAGAAAAAATGTGGGTGTATATGTATACTGAAACACCCGAGACCACAACCGCAAGCCGCTGGGATGTCGACGTTGGGAGCGAAATACATTTGCTTATGATAATTTCAAAAGTGAGGCAATGGAAGAAGAAAAGAGATCAGTTTTTCATCATTTGTCTCTTTTCTTTGGTCAAGTTGAAAATTGTAGTTATTTGACCATGAAATCTGTAGGTGACTGTGACAAAACCAGCCACCAGAAAACCCAAAATAAACTGTAAAATTGGCTTTAGCGTGCGCGGGTTATGCTAATAGACGTGTGGGTTTGCTCTGTGTTTAACATCTGTACTGTCATATTTCATGTGTTTATGTCTAAATTGATACTTGCCATTTTAGGAGACATGTTGTGCTGAACTATTTGTGATGCTTTTCATAAGGACTTGTATTTTGAAATAAATGTTGTTTCATTGTTTCCTATTTGTTTAGCTCCTGTTGTCACTGTTAACGGGTTCTTGTTTGCATCCATGCTTCACTCCCTTGGGTTGATCTCCTTATATGTAGTGTTTTCTGATTTTCCTTACATGTTAAACTAATACATCTGCATTACTCCTTCATCTTCCAAGTGGTGTATTTTCTTACTGTAAATAAATAATAAAATATGACCTCATAATGTGGTCATTTTGCAGTCCTGTTGACTGACTCCACGGCTTCAGGTCTTAACATGCACCGGTCATCTTTCACAAGTCACTGTCACTTCTGAACTCGTCCTCTTTTCCTCCTTCTTGCTGCGTTCAGTTGGTGTATCTGAACAAAAACAACAACAAGAAAAAAAAGAGCTAGCAGTGTTGCACAAGTCAAGTCCTTATGGTTCTTTAAGTTCATCTAGAATCTGTAATGAATTAAACATTTTCAGTCTCTAATGAATTCATATTTTGATTCAGAGACCAGCGCAGCAGACCCTGTGTGTGATGATGATTTAGGACACAGCATGACCTTAGCTAGGTTAGCACTCATGCCTCTCTCATCAGTCTCTGGCTGCACTGTTTGTTTTTGTGCTTTTGCTCAGGTGGTTCATCCTTGGGATGACATCTCTTTTGTTTTAATCAAAGCAGGATTATTTTTTTAAGCACTATATAAGGACTATTACTCACTTATTTCATTCTTCCATCCACATAATATTCAAATGTATATTTGAATTTAATATTATTGCTGTTAAACAATTAATTGTGATTAATCACAGCCAAAATAAAACACCAAATATTTCATACATATTTAATATTTCCCTATTACCTAATTACCCAATCAGAGCTAAAGCCTTCCCTTTAAATAATGCCAGCTTCCTCTCACTAATTTCTTTGTTTCCCCTTTCACCACCTAAACTGAGAACCGGATGTCGGGTCCCCGGTCAGCAGAGAACTGGCCCCCGCTAAGCCAGGTTCCTCCCAAGGTTCCTTGCCACAGTCGCCTCTGGCTTGCTTAGTCGGGGATTCCCAGCTGTCCTAGTTAACACTCAAAGCCTCTCTCAGCTTATAGCTCCGTAGGCCGACTAGCCATCCCAGTAATTCAGCCATCCCACCCTCCTCCTGGTGACCAGGCCGGACTCCGAGCTCTACCCAGCCCTCGCTTCCGAAGGGCTCGGGGTCCGCCGGGCTCTCTGCCTGCTCCCCGGACAGTCTGCCGAACATGCTTCCTATCGGTTATTAATGAGGAAGTGGGAACTCGTGAAACATGTACTTACAGTACTACAGTAATAACAGATAATTATACATAGACACACATACATATATATCTTGCTATCACTCTTTCTTCATCTTCCACACTTTGTTCAATGCAATACAATATATATAAATATATATATATATATATTTATGCAACTATATGATTAAAGTTATACATTTAAAATGGTACAAATAATAGCAATTCAATGAAAAATAAAATTGTGTTTTTTAAAAATAACTTAAAATAATTTTAATGCTAGAAAGCAAGAAAGAAAAGATCCCATTTTTCCAGTCATTTCGCACACATCTTTATTGCCATTGGACTGGACGACTGAATGAAAAGCTGAAGAGTTATAGTTCCTCTCAGATAATCTCAGAGGACTAAATCAGTCGAAAGACCTCCTGCTTGTTAGCGGCTTTCCCATGATGCCCAGAGCAGACCTGCGATGGCTAAAAACCTGCTGAACGCTCTGCACATAATGCCACAGAGTCGCTTTAAATCCAAGAATGACAAACTCTAAAAGCCGGATCGGGGAGAACGGTCGATCTTTACTGCCACTTCCATCTCAGGTCGGGATGGCTTTCCTCAAACAGAATGCTTTTTATCCGGCTCTGAGATGCGTCTTTGTGACCTGCGGTTACCGAGATGGTGTTCTGGTCCAAACAGACCCCGTTTCACAAAGCGCAGAGGCAGGTATAATGGATGTCTGGGGGATCCCAAAGGCTCTTAATAAGCAAGAAAAACTGCGATTAAGCAAAGCAAACATATTAAGACATGTTCTCTAATTGGCTCCCTAATTGATGCTTTTAGAGGGCAGGTATAAATAGGCGGCTAGTTTTATACTTTTTGTTTGACATGCTCTTTTTCCAAGCGATGGGTGGCAGAGGGGGGCTAGGTGGCATTTGAGAACTATGCATATAAAAATCTGGTCTGTAGACGTGTGCCAGAGTAAATTGGGTGGAATATGGTCAGAATATTTCCCTGTTTAAGAGTGAAGGCAGTGGTCTTATTTGGGATGGAACGGGTGGGCCAAAGCCAGACGGAGCTGCTCAGAAGCTCTCTTTGTGGCCCAGGCGTATGTTCAGCAAACCACAAATTATCATTGGAGCTGAGGAGGCCTCGGGCCGGGCATCCCACACCACACACTCCTCCTGTTTAATCTGAGCACATAAACACACACACACATGGACTCAAACACACTTAGCAACAGGGAGCAGGGATAAGTGCAACATTTTCTTGTCTTATTTTGATACAATTTACATCCTAAACTATCTTAAGATAAGGAGAAGATATATATTATGTTAAAATAAAATAAAGCTGACAAAAGTATAAAATTAGTCTCAGTTTACTTTCATTTCATTCCATTTATTTTACCAAGAAGCTAACTGACTATTCATTTTAAATATCAGTAAAAAAAGCTGACAAAATCTGCCCCATTGTTTTATATCATTATTATTATTATTTTTAACTCTAACTCTTTTAGATACCAATAATTTAATTTAATTTAATTTAATTTAATTTAATTTAATTTAATTTAATTTAATTTAATTTAATTTAATTTAATTTTATTTTATTTTATTTTATTTTATTTTATTTTATTTTATTTTATTTTATTTTATTTTATTTTATTTTATTTTATTTTTAATAGTTATTTAAAAATCAGTTAGTAGTTGTAGTTATAGTTAAAAATACCAAAATGTTTTTTTTTTAGACTGGATAAGTTTAACAGTAAAAAACAAAAATCTCCATAAAGCTTTGTGGGAAAACAAATATTCATTCCAAAGTATTTTGGAGTTTTTTTCCCCCTCTCTCCTCTCACTAATGTTACTATTATTTTGATCCTGAGGGCTTTATGACGCTGGTGAGAAACATTTTTATACTTAAATATAAAGTATAAGTACGTTATATGTACTTTTAATAATGGTAGAAAAAAGATACACAACATTAGAATTAACTGCTTAGTATTACTTAATTATTTACTTACAAGCTTTAAAAACAAGATGCCTACATAATGTAGTGCTTAATCTTTTTTTCAGATAACCTTTATTTTTATATCTTTATTATTTTTTAGTAAAGGTGTCCCTCACAAAGGGATCATCACATATCTCACTGACTGTCTTTCTCTTCAAGTTCTGCATGCACCCTCTCAGCATCACAGCACATGACCTGCAGGCTAGATAATGGGATTTTATTATTTCATAATTAGCCTGTTTCGCCTTGCTCATGTTGTCTTGCGTAATAATTTGTTATGTAACTCCCAGTTTAAATGACTAATTTGCGGTTCTCTATTTGTAAAAGTTTTGGCATGACTGGCAACAATTAGTCCGCTATAAGGTTTCATGGAGAGCCATGCCAGCGACGTTAGCCCGAGAGCTCCCGCCACATGCGAGATACGCCGGGGTAGGTGAGTTCAGCATTGATTCGCAGCCATGCGGAAACACAGACGGATCCAGCTGCAAGCTTCTCTGCTTGTTTCATGGTGCGGGCGGCAGATATGATGCAGCACCAAGGGCATTTTCAGACAATGCTGAGTGTCATACCTTTCTACACCCACACTTATCCCCCAGCACTAATGCATTCTGGGATACATTGCGTGTTTACACGGTAAACAAAAGGTTTGCATTTAGCTGCCGGGCTGTGTCAACATACGGTCACTTAGTGAAGTAAATAAGCAGCAATGAAAATGCAAAGAGAAGCCGATGGGAAAGACAAGGAAACCAAGTCATTTTTGTTTCAAAGCATCACAAATGGGCCTGTTTTGACTCATTCTGCCAGGTTTGGTGGATTTTTTTTTTTTTTTTTCTTAAAGGGTGGGGGTCCAACTGGCATGTTTCCTTTGATCAGATATGAGAGGATCAGTTCATGCTGGGGTCTCTTCCGGCTGCATTCTTCCACCAACAAAGCGAAATAAAAGGGGGGCTTTTTTTCACAGCCGCTGGATTTGTGGGGCTGTAATCACATGGCAATTACTCCTTCATGAAGGGCACCATTCATTTCGCCTTCACACCTATGGTTACCGGCACCAGGGTTCATATCACCAGCCACTGACTGATGGAATTCAGCGGCTTTTGTGCAATGCAATCCTGCTTAGGCGTATATCTCAGGGCATCAGTTATACATTTTTGTTTAATTTGGTTTGACTTGAGTTGAAACAGTTGGAGTAGTAAAAAAATTGGTGGTAAATTTCTTAAACAAGTGGCAAGTGGCAAGTAGCACACTGAATTAACCATTGTGCTATGCTTAAAAAACAACTTAACCTAATTTGGTGTTCCCAATCAAATATAACCTTGTTTTAAATCTCTAAAAATGCTATGTTATTTCCAAATCTTTTATTCAATCTTTTTGTCAACTTGTTTACATTTCTGTTAGCATGGTTTTTTTTTGATTGATTAGACCTTGTGGATCTAAGCTTATGCACCTCCATTTTTGAGTGAAAAACAACATTATTTGTGGATGATTTCCCTCACAATCTGTGCTAATTGTTAGAAAACAAGCTGTATTTTTTGACTGGGAACCTCACAATTATCAATCTTGAGGGGGAATTTGTTGTGATGTACCTGGCCTTAGCAAACTTCAGTAGGTTTTGCATTTTTTGCAAAGAGAAACTACTCTCTGGACTAAAATGACCTTTTTGTAGAATTCTTTTGTACTCCAGTAATCTTTGTTTTATTTACAGTACAGCTTTGGCAAAATACTTTTTTCTAGTGCACTCCAAGAAAAATTGCAGTCTCGTGTGCAGATTTCTGTAATGTGGGTTACTGTGTATGTGCATACATGGATGAAACCGGGGGGTTAAATTGGCATATAATGCATTCATTGGTCTTTCAGCATGCTCTCCCCCTTCCTGTTCTGCCCATGCCATGCCAGCCTGCTGAAAGCACATTGTCTATGCCCTATATAATCCTATTGTTTGTTGAGAAACCCCCATAAGTTGGGCCAATTGGCATGGTGAGGCCCGGCCTGCTTTATCGGTGTAATGTACAGTCTGAACTTGATGAGACAGACAGCTTTGTCCACAAACATCTCACATAGATAGCACCCAACATAACTGAACACAACAGTATAAACTCAGTATCTGACAGTAATTTGTAGTGTAAAACTGAGCTGAATGTTTTATTGCATTTTATTTTCATTTATGTTTTTATTATTATTATTTTATGTCAGTATTTATTAGTGCCAGTCAATATTAATTAACTTTATTTTTTTTAGTTGGTTAAAGCAGCTTGGATATATAATAATAATAATAATAATAATAATAATAATAATAAAATAAAATATATAAAAGTGTGTGTGTATATATATTTCATTTATTTGCGTAGTTTTTTTCTGTGTACTAATTAAGTACTCTCTTTTTTTTTACCTTGATATAAATAAAACAGATCATAAGAGAACGCTTTACAAGACGATACTATTTCAGTCTATTACGTTTATTAGCACTTTATTAGTTTTAGTATGTCGCAGTCTTTCTCAAGTGTTTCTTGAAGGGAATATCGGCCGGAGAAAAGAGAAGAACAGCCCTGAGAGAGATATTGTCTCTTCAAAATGGTCACTTCCCTCATTCTCATGTTTTATGCTTCATGTAGTGAACGCAGCAGACAGTGCTGCAGGTAAAACTCTCCACACACACAGTCATTGTGGGGTTTGGCCGCCCAGCCCGACTGTGGGCTCTTCACAGATGACTGCAGGTAGCGTGACACGCTTGGCTGATAACCAAAGGACTTCAAAGCCCCAGACAGCCAGAACAGAGCTGAGAGAGGTCTGCCCCACTTTTTGATGTGCGCCTGGAGGAGTGAGAAAGGGACACTGGCGCCCCAACAGACCAGAGCGCTCTTAAGAGCCGGAGATGAGCGGCCCCATTGCCCCTTAATGAGCTCTGCTCCAAAACCCATCACGCTCACACACAGGTCCTCTTTGTCAAGAAAGCTTCATCAGTTAACGCTAGACTATAGTTAACTCAGCAGAGCTCTGATTGGCAACTTTTTAAAACTAATCTTGACTTTTAAATCACATTTTTCAATTTTTCCTCTTTAATTTGAAGTTCTCTTTGAATTCAAAGCACTGTGAAGGTTGTAAGAGACAGTCTTAAAAGATAGCTCAGCCAAAACTGATTCAGATTCAGATTCAAAATCACACAGGTTTTGAACCTGTATGATTTTCTTTCTTCTGTGCAACACAAAGGAAAATTAAAAAGGAAAGACAGTCTTAAAGTTTTTGTTCATGCAATTAATATCAATGGGGTCTAAAGTTTGTTTTAGTTGTTGTGTTTTTTTTTTTTAATAATATATATTTTGTAGTATCATATTCAAACATTTTATTTAGTTTTACTTGGATATCAATTTTAATTGACAGAAATAATGGTAATACTTAGATTTTTGTGATGTTGAAACAGTTCTGCTTGATATTTTTGTGTAAACTAATATATTTTTGCGTTTGCATTTATTTAAAATAAATATGTTTTGTGACATTATAAATGTCTTTACTGTCATTTTTGATTAATTTAATGCATTGTAACATATTATAAAATATAAAAAATATTATAAAAGTGACTAAACAGTAGTGTAGAAGAACAAACTAATTTGTTTAATAAATAAATACATTTGTTAATATTTGGATGAATAGATGTCATTATTTGCATTATTTAATGCAGTGACGTAATCATATGACAAGTAATTTTGTTTCATGTACTGTAAAAGTTGTGCTATGTGCCACTGGTGTGTGACGTAGGCCATGGATTTCACTGTATATCCTCTTTCTGAGCTGACCTATCATTCAACACACTCCAGAGAACGGCAGCAAGCAAAAGAGAGGCTGATGATAGATGCGGTATCCTCTCCTCTGCTGGGGTGCATCTTGCAGGGCTCATTTCTTGGAGGTTAATAATTGAAAGGGTGCCGGTGGGTTGTTGGCAGGGTGCAGTTGTGTGTAGGCTGTAACCTTCCAGTGTGTGAGACGCCCTCCCCTCTTTCGAGATCAATGACACACGCTGCCCTCCCCTCTGCATATCCCATGACCTGTCAGGGCAGCTCGACGCTCCTAGAGCCCAGAAAATCCTTCTCCTTCCTCGCTCAGTCTCTAAGAAAGGCCAAATGCCGACCTTTTGCTATGAAAGCATGGCCTTTGCCTTTTTACCTTGCAAACTTTACGACTGTGAACAAGACATGAACGTGAGGGAGAACGAGGTCGAGATGGATGGGAGCTGATACAACTGGGTGGATACTGAGCGTCAACATTGAGACTCATTCCCACGTGGGCTCTGGATCCTGTTTATTTTAGGCTGGACACCCTCTTTTATGTGTCTTGAAAGTCCGTGTTGCCTTTGGTGTCACAGGCTGGCTGACTGATTAGAGGCTCTTCTCTTTGAAGAGGACGACAGCAGAATGTCTCAATGCATGAATCCCTTTGGGACCGGGCTGCGGGGACGTTATAACCTCGAACTCAGCTCAGAGACAAGTCCCGTCAATAATGTATATGTCCCCTTTCTACTTTCAGTTAGAATGTGAGTCACATGTTGCAGTGTGTGTGTATAACAGAGAGTTCCTGTCAGAGCACTTAGAATTCAACCTTGGAAAAAAAAAAAAGACAAGACTATATATAATTGTGTGTGTGTGTGTATTTGTATTATTTATCTTTTTAGTTTTAAAATACATTTTTCCTTTTGTAAAGTAATTTA
>JAUMHP010000010.1:23561-43371 GCA_032361065.1 Enteromius trimaculatus | reverse complement strand
ATTCAGGGCTCTCAGGCATAAGACCCCAGTCTGTCGTCACGACATAACGTCATAGTGACCGACAGACAAGGGAACAGCCTGATTACAAACTTTCTTCAAAATAGCCTAATAAAATATCTATATTCAACTAATACTGTTTTTGAAGCTATGGATTTATAGTGCAGGACTGTTATTGGAGATGTTTTTGTTAATCAGATGTGTTTATGGGTATACAAAAGTGTAAAAAAAAAGTAAATAAAAACAAAACTAGACAAGATATATTTTCAGTGTTTTAATAAAAATGACCTAATGCAAACCTAAATAAAATATTCCAGAAAACACAACAAATAAGCACATCTTAGAGAAGACACAATTGTCCTCCGACACATATATGCTTAACTTCAGATAACTTCAGTTCTCAAAAAAGAACTTAACACGTATTTCGTCAAATGCCAGACCTTTTCATGTAGATCCAAAGGCACTAAAATATAAAACCACTAAAATTCTCTATCTCACACAACGCATCACTGTAATGTGTAATACAACAGTGCTTAATTTAAACTAGCTATCTGCATCCCTTGGTTACAAAACACTTTTAAACAGGCAAGTTGTTCATTGGCAGTGTTCCTTCGACTGATAGGATGAACTATGGAAAACACGCTAGCTTGAAATACTGTAAATAGTTGTGTAATTGCTAACAGTCTAGTGCAGTTCGTTCCCAGCTTACAGCTGTTTTTTGCTTTGTAAACCGAGGGCTCCGGACACGCAGTACGGGATGATGCTGACGGTGACGAGGGGAACCGTGGCGCTCTTGCAGAAAGACAGCAGGTAGAAGAGAGCAGCCGTGTGTGTGGGAGGCTTGATGGAATCGAAGAGATGCAGCAGAAACAGAGAGGCGACAATACAGGTCATCCTGGCTCGAGCGCTGCTGCTCTTCTTGCTCTCCGTGTACAGCGGGGAGTGAAGGCCGAGTCCCAGACCGAACAGAGTGCCCATGTTCCTCAGCAGGCTGGCAAACGGCGTGGTGTCCAGGTGAACCCAGGCTGGATTGACGCACCACCGCTGGGCTTTCTCAAGACTCCACAGCAGGTCCACACCCAGAGCTTTGAGGAGCAGGTACAAGCCCACCGCAAACGAGAGCAGGAACAGTGTGATGTTGAAGTAATTCTTTAGACCAGTGCTGTAGATCAGTTTCTGTCTGTTGAAGGCCTCAGCAACAATCATGCCTGTAAAAAACACGACACAATGCGGTAATTTCTTTACCATAAGATGACATTTATGCAATTATTATTATTATTATATTTTGTTATCAGTTTATCAGGTACACTACTGGTTAAAAGTTGTGAATAGTTACACTTTTAAGTCTGATTCTATCCCAGGCTTCATTTATTTGATCAATAATACAAAGTTTAATATCGTGATACAAGTGTTATACAATTGTAAAACCTGAATTTTAATATCAAATTGCTTAAATAGAAATATTTTGTAATATTAAGCATCTCACTTCAATGCTTCATTGTTGAATGAAGTCTAATAATATGTATGTATGTTTGTATATATATATATATATATATATATATATATTAAATATGAAGCAGCAAATCAGTATATTATCTTTTACAGTAATGATGCTGAAAATCCAGCTTTGCATCACAGAAATAAATTACATTTTAAAACATGTTCAAATGAGGAAACAATTATTTTAAATTGCAATAATATTTCACAAAATTTCTGTTTTTGGTCAAATAAATACATCTTTGGTGAGCAGGATAGACTTCTTTCAAAATGAAAACCCCCTTTAGGAATCTTTATTTTTACAAGTACAGAAATGACACTTTCGTGAGCTGTTTACCTGAAATAACGCCAGCGAAAACTTGATGTGGGAAATGAGCGGCAATGAAGACTCTCGAGAGGCAAACACAGACCTGGACCGTCCAGAAGAGTGTCCAAAGCGAACCACGCAAGTATCTGATTAAAAAAACAGATCACCATGAACACATTGCAGAAGCATGTAAACATGTAAACTTGTTTAACAATGTAAACAAGACCTAGTAGTGATAAAGACTGACTTACAAGCCCTTAGATGAGGATTTCTTTTCTTTGCTCAGCATTATGGCGAGGATTGAGGTGACCAGTGTGTAGTAAACACCAGCAGCGCCCATAGCGTGACCAGACGGGCTTCCTGCATCAAGAAGCAGCAAAGTGAGCAAAGTGCTCTTTTGATGTATGATGAAACAGGTTTAAGTGAGCCAGTGTGGTACTTTTAGAGGAGAAAGACGCACCTGGGCCGGTCTCACAGGTCATGGGATACTGCTCGATATGTGGCCTTGAGCTGTTAGTGTAGTAAGAAGTTTCATGGACCCACCAGTATGGACGTTCTCCAAACAATATCCTAAAATGGATAAACAGAACGTTATAAAAAAAATCAATTCATGGTTTAATATGACAGTAAACTGTTTACTAGTCTGTTTTCTTACCATTTAAAGACCAGATTGAGCCAGTCTCCTATCACAGCCACCCAGATGAGCTTGATCCCGACTGATTCTTTCAGATGGAACCAGATGGGAAAGAAGATGAAGAAGGTGTTCCTCAGATCTGCCGCGAAGGAGACGAAAAGAAACCATCCTTGGGCGTCTTTGTAATGTGTCTGCAGGTATTGGGTGCTACTCACTCCAAACCCGTGCACTGTATCCATCACAGCATTCATGTTTAGACTTTCTCTAAGGCACTGTGTGTTGTAGAGCTAGTCAACAGTGATAGTCCTCCAGCGCCTGCCTGTGGTTTTTATACTAGCAGGCCCACCACCACAACGCATGGACAAAACGATCTTTGAACCTTGCACATGTGTAATAAAACACAGAGTGGAACACAGAAAAAAAAACGTCAGAGTGTTTGTCCTGTCAGAAGAGATAACGCACAAACAAGTTCAGGAGAAAAAGGACGTAGAAGAGACGCAGCGGTGAATCATTGAACTCATCTCTGACCTCAGAAACACGTCCAGTCTCAGTAAACATCTGGAACTCTTATTTCTAAATGCATATATATATATATCTACTGTATATATTTGTGTGTTTGTTTGTGTGACCATGGACAACAAAACCAGACATGAGGGTGCATTTTTTAAAATTATATAGATAGATACATCATCTGAAACCTGAATAAATATATTGACAATAGTTGACCTAGATACAACTATTTGAAAATCTGCAATCTGAGGATGCCAAAAAACAAAAAGAAAATAGAATTGCGAAAATCATCTTTAAACTTGTCTAAATTAAGCCAAATATGACCTTAGCAGTGCATATTACTAATCCAAAATTACATTTTGATATATTTATGGTAGAAAATGTACAAAATATCTTTTTATTTGTGTGTGTACTAAATATTTAAAAAAGTAAAATTATTAATAATAAAATTACAAATATATCTAATAATGTAATATATATCATCCAAATCTACTCAAAAAATATTATGTAGAGTGATTTTTATTAATAAATAAAATATTCAGTAAATGTATCCAAAGGTTTTCATTATGCTATAAGTTCCCTGGATATTAAAAATAACATTTATTTAAATTGTATTGTAAAGTTGTTGTTTTTTTTTATTCAGCATAAAAATAGCATATAATACTTTTTACGATGCAGTATACAGTAAAATTACTTTTTAATTTAAATAACGTCCCGATAGAGAACAAGCTGTGTATTTATTTATGTACTTGCTTGTTTACTTGTTATGTATTTAGTTTATTTGTATTCGGGCCTCTGTTTTGTGCCAAAACAACGTGTTGTGATTAATCTATAGATCTATGTCATTTTTAACTTTCGGGGAAAAACTAGGGCAAAAATGTATCCAAACAAAAAAGGGGAATCCTATTGAGAAGATAACATTAGCCGTATGGGAAGCTGTTGCTCAGACAGACATTCTTTTGTCTGCTTACATAGGCACTTGCTGATTGCGTTGAATTGGTTTGTCTACGTGTGTGTTACAGTGAATTAATCATTACATTGACCAGTGATGCTAAACTGTTATCAACGCAAGGCTAGTCAGTTGTAGCTGATACTTGTATTGTTGTTCACCCTTCTGTAGCTTTTAATTGATTTTTAAAAGCATGCACAGATGAAAAAAACAAAACAAAAAACATCTGATTGTGGTCAAAACAAAATGTGACCCTGGAGCACTAAAGCAGTCATAAGTGGCGAAAGTGTATTTGTAGCAGCAGCCAACAATACATTGTATGGGTCAAAATTATCTTTTTTTTTTTTACACCCAAAAACCTTAGGACATTAAGTGAAGATCATGTTCCTTTAAGATATTTTTTAAATTTACAACTGTAAATATATCAAAAATTTATTTTTGATTAGTAATATGCATCACTAAGGACTTCATTTTGACAACTTTAAAGTTAATTTTCTTAATATTTCGTTTAGGTTTTTTTTTGCACGCTCAGATTCTAGATTTGAATCTAGAAGGATCACAGTCCAGACCGAACCGTTAAAATTAGATTAAATGCATCATTCCAAGATGTCATCACAGTGACATCACACTTCATGAAACTAATCAGTGTGTCCACTCAGCATTTTATCAGTATGTGTCCCATCAGCGTCATCACAGGTGAAAGGTCCTGAAACCGAGGGCCCCTGAGTTCTCCAGTCAACATGCAAACAAAACCAATCCATCTAGCCTTGAGTAAAGTCCAACCAGAACAGAAAAGTGGGGTGCGACGGCTGGCCTGGCAGGCTGCCTTCGTATCTGTGCTTCTCTGTGCCTTGCGTCTGTCCTCTGCTTTTCCAGGGTGACCATCCCGATCTCAGACAGAAGAGATGGACCTGCTCCACAGCTGGGGGGTGAACCTAGCCGTCCGTTTGCAGACGGAGTACCGGGACTCTGAGAATCTGTTTCAGTGGGTCTCCTCGGTGGCGGATCTTCACACCACTTACTTTGTGTTTTTCCCCGTTTGGTTTCATCTGCGCAGAGACGTGGCCGTCAAACTCATCTGGGTGGCTGTGGTTGGAGACTGGCTAAACCTTGTGCTGAAGTGGTGAGATGCTCAATGGTTTGTGTATTGTTAATCCCGGAGCTAGTAATTAGCATGATAAGATTGTGCTGCTCAATACACTGACTACACTGAAATTGCTAGTGCAAGTGCTGTTTTGCATGAAAATAGAAAGACTGAAATGGTATTTTCTTTGAATTGATTTAGTGTAATAAATTGGCGCATTATCAGAAATATTATAAATTAAATATTAATTATTATATAATGTTTAACTGGTAATTTAATTAATATTTTATAGAGCGCACCAATTTGCTACAATGTAAAAAAAACTATTTTTGAGGTCAAGTAAATATTATTGGAGTATGTTTTACAAGAAAACGCTGTTTCTGTGTTTCTACAAAATCATTTTTACATTGATGCATTTTCAGAAATGTAAATTAAACATTTGACAAGGAAAACATAAAACAAAATGGAATGATTTCTAATAAATTCTGATTAAATAAATGTTTAAAATGAATAGAAATTACTTGATCATATAGAATGTTTCTGATAATGCATCGATTTATTACACCGTAAAAACAAATCAAGCTTAAGAGCATAATAATTCATTTTAAAACAAGAAAAAAGTTTATTTTATAATTTTATAAACATGCTATATATAAATAAATTTTTATTATATTGTTTTGGGGATTTTTTCTTTCTCCCTCTGCAATTGAATAATTAATAGAAATGATGCCTTTGCGTATTATATTTCTGATATGTTCACAGGGTGCTCTTCGGTGAGAGGCCGTACTGGTGGGTGCAAGAGACTCAGTTTTATGGCTCTATAAAACGTCCTGATCTGCAGCAGTTCTCCATCACATGTGAAACTGGACCAGGTATATTCCAGTTTTTATTGCAAGGTTATCTGAAATACTTTTCAGATTTCTGATTGGTCAATCTCACATAATAACATTTTTAAAAAATTTTAAAAATAAATCTTTAGTTCATGCTTGTTTGGTCATTTATTTATTTTGGTAACTAGTTAAATTATCAGAATAATGTACGTTGAACTGGTCATTATTACTCAGTGAAATAAAAACCAACCTTCTTATACCCTTTTGATTATGCTGTATATGTCAGTGTCATTATCTCCAAATAAAATCTGCTACTCTGTAACCCGGTGGTTATGCAATTTGAGAAAGGTTGCTGTTCCAATCTTTCATGTGGAAACGGATCTGTCTCTGGTTATCGTAGCGCTTCAGTTCAAGGGCCGAATCTGAATGAAGTCATGCTTATTACTACTAATATTACACATGCTGGCGGGTTTCCATTCATTATTGACCTGAATTAGTACCCTGCATTGATTAAAATGGCTCATAAATTACCTGTCCTGGACTGATATTTTATCTAAATGGCTGCTGTTATATCGCCTAAGCTAAATTGTTGCTCTTATCTTGTTTAAGCTGGATTTAGCTGGTGTCCAAAACTCCTCTAAACCAGCCTGAGAAACCAGCAGAACAGTTTAGGCCCCTGAACAGATGGATCTGACAATCAAACAATCTCTGATTTGATATTCTCTGTAATCTGTATCTAGAATTCATTGCCCCATTGCTGTTTGGTTTTCATCTTTCAGGAAGCCCGTCGGGTCACGCCATGGGTTCTGCTGGTGTTGGGTATGTGATGGTTACAGCAGTGCTTTCCATTCTGGCCCGAAGAAAACTACCACCTTTACAGTATAGGTGAGTCTGAGACCCCTGTGCCTGACCATGTATAGCCTGAGTGTTTTAATATCACACACCTGACGGTCATTCCCGCTCTCAAGAGCTTTGCAGCTGATGCTCTGGGTGCTTCTGGGGTTGGTGGAGTTGCTGGTGTGCATGTCTAGAGTTTATCTGGCAGCCCATTTCCCACATCAAGTGATCAGTGGAGTTATTTCAGGTGGGTGTCTACTGTTTTTGTATGTGGGTCAGTGACGTAGAGAACGTTCATTGTACTTAAAGAGCGAAATCTGTCAAAAATCTGCTTCTTAGAGATGCACTTATTGCATTTAAGTTGGTTTAGAAAAATGTATATGGGTCAAAGAAGAAAAAGGGTTTAGCCCTAAAAACTATAAGTATAATACTGCTTTAAATTGTTGCACCACATGACATTTTACAACCAGAATCAGTGTTAGTCTAGTATCATTGAGAAATTCTGAGGGGTTTCTTCTGAGAAGTAATGTAAACGTTTTTCACTTCTTTTGAATGTCTTTATAGATTATATTACTTTTTTTATTAGCAATTTCAGTATATCATATTAAACTAAATTGAAAAAATAAATGTTGCTTTGTTAACCAGCTGAAATAAAATATTTTATTTTAGGTAATATTTAAAGTAAAGTAAAGTAAAAAAAAAAAAAAAAAATCTTTTATTAATGGTTTAGTAATGTTTAATGTTTCCTACATGTATTATATTCTTAATTATTATGGAATTAAGCAGTATTGTTAAAATACATTTCTTAGAAATAATAATGCATTAAATTTGGGTTTTTTAAAAAAATATCAAAAATACTTTTAATTTAAAAAAAAAATGCTCATCTTCAAAAAAGTTGGTTTATGATTTACAACAAAAAAGAATTGCTATTAAAATTGTTATTAAATTTGACAAATAATTACAAAACCAGCAAGAAACATGAAATTAAACATATTTTGAAGTAAAAAGACTGAAATAGTAATTTTCATGTAAAACACAGTACCATAATATTACTTTTATTCATAATTTTAAAATAATTTTTAGACTGGATATGAGGTGTATTCAAGCCATGTTATATATAAATTGTTATATATGTTTTATATGAATTGCATTTTTTTTATTTTTTTTATTTATTTCTGTATGAACAGATCTTAGCAATAATAAGCATCACTCCATTCACTCTCACAGCTGTCGGTCTTTCACCTCCAGGTATAATTGTAGCAGAAATCTTCTCCAGAGTGCAGTGGATCTACAGCGCCGGTCTGAGGAAGTACATCAGCGTGACTCTGTTCCTGCTCTTCTTCGCCGTGGGTTTCTATGTGCTTCTGAAAGCCGTGGGTGTTGATCTGCTTTGGACATTGGCAAAGGCCCAGAGGTGGTGCGTCAATCCAGACTGGGTCCTTTTGGACAGCACCCCCTTCGCCAGCCTGATGAGGAACATAGGCACTCTGTTTGGTTTGGGGCTTGGCCTTCACCTGTCAGGCTTGGGTGAGACAACACGCAGGAAACACAGCAGCGTCTCTTTCAGGATGGGAAATATGGCTGTGTCTCTGCTGCTGCTGCAGCTTCTGGACAAGGTGACGTTTTCCTCAAGCAACCAGGTACTTTTCTACTCTCTGTCCTTCTGCAAGAGCGCCATGGCTTTGGTGCTTCCCACTGCTCTCGTTCCTGGAGTCATATGTTCGATTTCATCTAAAAACAAGCATGAAAAGGGCATGTAGTGCAATATATGTGCAAAACAAATTGGAGTTTTGCTTTACAATCGCTAATTCTGATTTTTGAGTTAAATGCAGTTCAGCATTTTTGCAGTGCACACTTTATCAAATACCTCAGATGGCATGTACAGGATGGGTGACTACGAAACATTCATTCAAACACTTTTGAACTGTCCCATGATTTTAGTTTTTTTGTATGCAATATTTTTTATATGCTTCATTATGAAAACCTTTTGTATATTAAAATGGAGAGAGAAAATATATGTTAGAAATGTACTTAGTATTAATGTTGGTTTAGAAAAACAAGTTTTTTTTATATCATTTTCAAGGAAATGGTTTTAATTTTATGTTGTTGTTGTTGTTTTTTTAATAATGACTAATTTAGGACTAATTTAAACATCAAGAACAAATGTTTTACCTTGCACCACATGACATTTACAATCTCAGCTAACTTTGCCTTTTCATAAAAGGTATTTTTCTAGTGCTTATCTAATATTTGATAAGGCTGATTGACCTTGACACATTCAATGCAGACAAATGATTTTTCAGTATTAATAAGCACTAAAGCAATTTTTTTTACATAATTAATTAAATAATATTAATAAAATATATTCTTTTTTTCTTTTCCTACAGTCTTTTAAAAGCAGTAGTGAAAAAAAGTCTGCATTAAGAGGAAAATGTTCATGTTGAGGGGAAAAAATAAGCTTTAAAGTCTAGTTTTTAGAAATGTGATAGTTTAGATAAATATTTGAAGAATATTCAAGAAAGGTTTCTAATGTGTGTCAAAAAAAAAAATATATATATATATATATATATATCTTGAATATATGATGTGAATACACATCTAAATAGTTTTGGGAAAAAGTTTTCAAAAGGATGTTTTTTTCATTCGTTTTTTCATTAAAATATTTTTTTTAACTTTTTTAAATTAATTTTTTTTTTTAATTTGTAAATTTTAAATCAATTTGTACAATAATAGTACTACCAAAAAAAAAAAGTTTAGTCTTTTCATAAATTGTATTTTTATTCGAATATTTGCCGTTTATTCATCTTGACACAGTCAAGTTTTTGACAAACAAAAGTTTTTCATATAATAATAAGCCTTGAAGAAATGTTGTCAAAATAATTTTCTTAAAACATAACACATACTTACGGAAAACGGCTTAATATTTTATTTTCAACATTTGTACCCTTTTAATGAAACGTTTTTTCCATACAGTACGTGTTTTAAAAACATTTGAACATGAAACGTTGCTCTACAGCATAATGAGACACAAATCAATAATGAAAGTTTCCAGATGTTTCACCTCACAAATAAAACCTTGGCTGTAATCATTCTTTAACGGATCTTCCCAGGATTAGTAGAGCTTGTTGTTGGTAAGTCTTCAGATTACGGCTCCTCCCAGCATATCCTGTTATCTGTGAATGGTTTGAAACGCGGCTGCTCCATTCACTAACTAACTTTCATTCACATCTCCTGTTCAAAGGTCCCTCAGTCATGCTCTGTACATACGGCAGTCTTCTGTACATTGTTCATGTGATGGCTATCATAGGGATCATTCAGCTCAAAACATATAGCTTATGTAAGAGTTACAGCCCCATCCATCTGTTTGGAGATATACATTAATAATATCTTACCGCAGCAACACATTTCTCACATTAGAACATGGATATCAGAAACACAAATACAAACTAAAAACTACTCATAAAAATGATATCCAGGCAATTATGATGAATTATTGCAACATTTAGTTTTTTTATTATATTTATATCCAATATATATATCCAATTATATTACTTATATACTTAGATTATAAGTGCAATATGATATCTCCTGGCATTTTTAGTGCTTTTAATTATGAAATATTGTCTAAGGTAGACTTTATCATTTTTTTGTTATCTGTTACCAATTTGAATTTATGCATGCATATCTTTCAGATTCACATACTGAGTGCTTTAACTGCATGTTGCATAAGGAAATAATAAATGTTTACAGTGTGGAGACCATGTTTGTTTCTGATTCACTCATTCATTTCAAACTTATCACAAAACCTCTGTTAATTTTTTTCCAGTTCCAGTGAGTGCAGGTGCGGTGGCTTCCTACATTACTGCACTGCAACAATACTTTCCCAAATTAATAAATAAAAGAATACATCTTACAAGAAAACACTGTTTAAGTCTTTAAAGAATTCATGTTTAATTCACGTATTTTTTTAAAATGCAAATGTTTTAGAATTTACATTACGTTTTTTTTCTGAACAATATCCCTATCGATTAATTTTCTCTTCCGAGGACTGCTTTTAAATATTAACTCACGTTGCCTGCTTTTCTCTAACCTTTTTTATACATGCTTAAATTTCGTCCTTCTGTAAGGGTTTGTGACGGGCGTAGTAGGCCAAAGTTCAGAACATTTTGTTTATGCGGTTTGTGGCCTGGAGAATCTGTCCGGCCCGTTACATCACAGACTGCACAAACATGCTTATCAATGTTTTTCACTCCTTACTGAAGGTTACATATTGGACGTGTGCCACACAGCACTCTTTTGTCCCAAACAATGCACCGTTTGCTATTTGGCCATTGGCTGGGAAAAAAAAAAAATGCATTTCTTGCATCGCTTGCACCCTCGTGTCATGCTAAACCTGTAAAACTTTATGTCTTCTGTCAGAGGGTGACAGGTTCTTCCATGCACTCTTGTAAAAAAAGAAGTAGCATACTAATAAAAAGGAATATAAGTGTGAACTAATGTAATGGTATCATGTTATTTATAATTCAATTAACATGTATTATAGTTTACATTTATATTAAATGCAGTTTGTTGAATTATAAAGTGTTGACCCACTTGGGACATCAATAAATATGTATATGACATCTTACCTTTATATGGTTAAAGTCTACCACCCAGTGTGTAACTAAAACAATATAATTTCTATTGAAAGTATGTCATATTTTAAAATGTGACCTTGGACCACAAAACCGGTCTTAAGTCGCTGGGGTATATTTGTAGAAATAGCTAAAAATGCATATTATGGGTCAAAATTATGGATTTTTCTTTTTTGTCATAAATCCTTAGGATAGTAAGTAAAGATCATGTTCCATGAAAGTATTTATTCAATTTCTTACCGAAAATATATTCAATCTTAATTTTTTATTAATAATGTGCATAGATAAGATCTTCATCTGGACAACTTTAAAGGTGATTTTCTCAGTATTTAGATTTTTCTTTACCCTCAGATTCCAGATTTTCAAATAGTTATATCTCGGTCAAATATTGCCCATCCAAATCATACATCATTGGGAAGCTTATTTATTCAGCTTTCAGATCATGTATACATCTTAATTTCGGAAAATTAACACTTACTACTGGTTTTGTTGTCCAGGGTCACATATATTTGTAATTGCACGTTTCTAATGAGGAAGTTGCAATTTTGAATTTTTAAATAAATACATATCTGTAACAACTGTAGTATTTCCACAAATTATGCAGCAGTATATTAATAAATACTGCTATTAATAAATGAGCATCAGTAATAACTAAGCAGCAATATTTATTTAGGACATTTCCAAAGGATCATGTGGCAAAGACTGAAGTAATGATGCTGAAAATTAATGTTGGATTTGCTGCTTTAATTTAAAGGCACAACCGCCATATTCTTCCAAATATCATCTTTTGCCATCCACAGAAGAAAGAGAGTCATTCTAGTTTGGAAAGACATGAAGGTGCAGCAAATGATGGCAGAATTTAAAAACGCTTCAAGAAAATACGATACACTCGCACTATAATCATATGTTCTGCTTCCACCTCAGCAATCATTCCCTCCTTATCATTTTTTATCACTGTAGTACAGAGTCTTGAGTGGGTCTCTTCCTCTTTGTACGCACTGATAAACAAGATTTGGCCAATGGACTTCTGCATGTACAGTGATACCAAGAGTCAGTTAAAGAAAGTAAAGGTTAATGACTGCTTGACCTGTTTTCCGCTGATCTGTAATAAAACGGTAAAGACACACACACAGCCTTACAGGTCCACTCGGCCTAAGTCAAGGGGGTCACTTTTGCCAGCTGATGCAGTTGAAGGAAGATGGCACAATCCTGCTGCATAAAAAGAGTTGAGCAAGAGTTGTCCAAGCGTAACCGTGATAAACGCTTATGCTCACAAACCTGCTGTGCTTGCAGGAGAACAGGCTGTTCAGTGGACAAAAGGTGAGCGTATTATGAATTCTGTCTTATGTTATTGCATTAAATATGAAACTATGATGATTTAAAGCAATAAAGTGCCTGTTTTGTGAGTGTATGATCATTTATAAGTATAAGTGGTGCACAATAATTTTATTTAAAATTGTATTTGGAAAATTTGGGAGGATTCTCACCCTCGGGCCATCCAAGACGTAGATGAGTTTGTCTGAGTTTGAGTTTTTCCTCAGAACAGATTTGGAAAAATGCGGAATTCCATCACTTGCTCTCCAATGGATCCTCTGCAGTGAATGGGTGCCGTTGATAAAACATCCCAATATTCCTGAAGTAATCCACATGGCTGCAGTACAACGGCATTTTGTGAGTTGAAAAGTTGTGTGTTTATAATAAATACATTTATCATAAGACATTTTAACTTCGCTTCCAGCTAAAAAACAAGTCTTCTATTTTTTAAATAAAATTATCTGAATCAGGAAAGACATATGTGCAGATCAAGCACCTTTACCTGTGAAAACAGTCCAAAACTGTTCTATATGCTGGTGGATTTTGATGTGCGAAAATAAAAGGGGGTGGAGTTTTTAATTCTAAATGTTTTTATGGATCCTAGATGGGTATCTGCCATTACTGTAAAATGCCTTCATCATGGATTTGTTTATTATGCAGCTTTTCATTTCACAAGACATTAATTGATGGATTGGTGTGGTGAGGATTACTTGTGAATTACTGTGATGTTTGTTATCAGCTGTTTGAACTCTCATTCTGACGGCACCCATTCACTGCAGAGGATTTATTGTTGTGCTAATGTAAAGTTAAATCTCTCTAAATTTGTTCTAATTCAAGAAACCAACTCGTACATCTTGGACAGCCAGAAGGTGAGCAATTTTCTAAGACAAAATTAACTATTCATTCTTACATATTTTACGAGATAATGACAATAATCATTCGAGATTAAATATGACTTACTGCTGATAAAAATGATAAATGCTGCATGAACCTTAAACAAAACGCATATGAAAAAATGTATCGCAGATAAGAAACTTTTTAATGTAGAAAACACATACATACATAGAATATGAAAAACGTAATTTCTTTAGTTGCATTTTTAAAATGACAAATAGAAAATACACCTCTAATTTTGTTTCTGAAAAAGTGAGGATGATTTGTTTTACAAGGAAATAAATAAAACCAAAATCCAAAAAAAATAAAGTAAATAAATAAATCAAATAAATATAAAAAAAATGAAGGTTAAAAAGACCATCCATCCATGTCATATAAGTCTAGCTCACAATGTTAGTGGCGGTATATTGCAAACACATCAGAGCAATGTGAATTGTATTTTACTGCACATAGAACATTTTAGTCTCATCTTGGGCATCGGTGCTCACTCAGTCACTCTGTAAAGAAGAAAAGTTCACATGTCATGACCTCAAAACTGTAATAAAATAACGAAAGACTTCATAACCATGATACGGTTTCAGGAACTTACAAGATCGTCCAGGTCATCCATGGCAGGAGGCTCTCCTTTGTTCTTCATTTCATTAAGCATCTGCATTTCAAAAGAGTTATTCAATTTTACAGAAAAATTATTTATGATCTCAGCGTGCCCCAACATCCTGTGTCAGTGCAGGAGAAGACACCAGGTGATGTATCACCCATTTCTAAGATACTTACATCCACATACTGTTCATATTCTGCCATGCCCTCTTCCTCTTCATGTTCCCAGTCCCTCCAGTTATCAAAGTCTACTAACAGCCATGCGGGCTGAAAAGGCAAGGAAAAAATTACCAGTGCACAATACGACGGAAAGAGACTGAGAGAGAGAGACAGACAGATAGATACCTTTGCAAGATCTTTCTGGAGTCGAGGCCATGCCACGTGTTCCTTCACTTTTCTTATCAAGACATTAATTGTTCGGTCAAAGACTTTCTCTCTTGAATCCTGAAAGACCAGTATTCACAAAGTCGTTTAAGATATTGTATAACGACGACATGTGAAATCATGATTTATCATCACAACAAAATAAGACTTCTGTTGGCTACCTCCAAAAAACACAATAACAGGTTTAGAATTTTACATAATATGGCTTCAAAATGACATATGCACATACTTCAGGGAATAAAGAGCGGGTAATATGGTTTATTAAAATATATCATATTTGCAGTTTGTAATGTAGCTGTCCTTTAATGTAAACAGTCTGCAAAGTTATTAATCCAAAAAGTGCATGGTTTAAAAAAAAAGTTGTCTCTCAAAACAAAGAGTGAACTCAGATTCAGTCACTTTATTTTCAAATCTTCTGGCTGTTACTAGGTAACATATTTGTCTAAGCAAGTGTATTTTGTTTTCATTGCCCAAGGATGATGATGTAAAAAATCAGTGCTTAAACTTCATTTTTTCCACAATACCAAAGCAGTACAACGAGAACCTTTTGTTGCGCCCTCATCATTTTACCGATGACCTTTTTTATAATCTGATTCGCTAAACACTTGTCGATGAAAGTTATCATCACTCAGAGCAGAGCTGGCTAATGGAAGGGAGGGGTTTACAGATCCGAACTGATTCAAACGAACCGTATTGGAATCATTGCAAAACGACTTTTATATGAAATGCATATTTTGAGAAAATGACAATGTTTTGTGACCTTTGATGCATTTAAACCTGTTGTGGGGGACTGCAGCACAATATTAGGATACTTTAAAAAACCATATTACCCACTCTTTAAATCGCTAAATGAACAGTAAAATACTTACAGATTTAAATACTCTGTCATAAAATTCAATCTCATTGTAGATATTGTTGTCATCTACGTCTTTACAGCTGAAAAACAGAAATATTATATATTAGACATGTATTAGCTGTATTTAGCTAAGTATAGCAATCTGAGAGATCTTTTTTTGTTTAGTTTTCTTCTGAAAAACCCTAATGGAGGTCTGTTATTAGTTTTACCTCACATATCCCAAATGTTTAAGTTTTTTCCCCCCATGTTGAGGAAATCTGAGCACAAGATCTCTCCTGACATGCGAGCAAATTTGCTTTGCGTTAAATACTGTGTATAAAATTCTTTTGAAATGAACTACTGAGAAAAACAGAAACGCAAAAGTCATCAAATATATTTGATATAATAAATATTTGAAATTATTTTCTTACCTTAAAATCATTTTTGTGTCCTGGATATCTACTTGAACATCTTTTGGGTTCTGAACCACAAAGTTGACGGTCACATACTTTTTCCGGTCGTACCAGAGTGTTCTGGCTGGTTGACTAAAGACACGAAAGAACCATTTCAGACAATTAGGTTACACACTTTCTCATCACTGTCTGATCAAACATAAAGCAATCCTAAATAATTTAGTCTAAGTGCAGAGTCTACCATTCAAAGACATCAGCATGCGCTTTCTACCATTTCAAACAGTCCCTGGTGTTCACACCTACCAGTTCTCTGGTCTCACAATCTTTGGCATTTTGACTTCTCCCAGAGTTGTTCTTGAAGTTCCCTGTGTAAATGTTTTAAATGGTTAATCGATTATGTGGTTTTCTTTACTTCTTGAGAAGAAAGAACTGACTGGAGAGAGCTTAGTGTATGTCTGTGGCGGTCTGAGTGGTTGGCTCTATTTTTAGGATGGATGGTATCAGCTGCTGGAGAGGAACATACCACTTCACCCCCTGCTCTTCCCATTTAAAGGCGTTGGTGGAACATTCAGGAAAACCACTGTAGTTTCTACCCCCACCCGGGCCATAATATTGCCTTTCACACCTCCTGCCTGAAGAGGAGGGGTGAGAATCTGCCAGAGAAACAGATGCAAACCTCAACAAAAACTAAAATAAAATACTAATAATTCTTTTTGACAGATTTTTGTCTTAAAGATCAAATCTTGCAAATTAAGCTGAAAAGCGAACATCATAAAGTCATTAATTTCCTTGCATAGGCCTATTGATTTATTGTTATCAACAAACAGGGTTTTTTTAAAAAGGAAATTTAGCCTAATCTTTAACGATTCTGGTGTTTCCCATAGAGTTAATGTTACTAAAACCAGCTTCATTGATAGTGGCGTCGTTGCAAATATTAATATTTATATATCTACAGCGCCATCTGTTGAATTTAAGTACGTTATGGCCATAGGCCTACTCGAATATTCTGCAACGTGGAACCAAATTCAAACAAAATTATCTTTAAAAATGTAAATAAAGGACTTAGCCTGTTTCAGGAGAATATAGAGGACATTATTTTTATAACCCATTTGTAAGAAAATAACTGTAATTTTAACTTGTGTAAATAACATATCATAATAAATTAATCACATAAAACATATGTTTAACACACATTTTCTCATAACATCTATTCGAAAGGGCATTGTACACACAACTTGGCAACAATTTAGCTGTAGTTGAACAATAGGGTCTTCTGCTGCATAAAACAAATAATTCATTCTTTAGATTTGTGTATATAAAGTCCCAAAACAATGACGTTATAAGCCAAAAAGTCATCGTTTGTATTTGTATGAGTATTAATCGGAACAAGCACAAAGTTATTTCTAAAACAACTGCCCTTGCGTTGCACGGCGCTTCAGCACCGCCATGTTTTTCCTCCTCACGTCACTTCCGCTTTGGTTCGGTGTGGCGCGAGTCGCGAGATAGTGAACAATCGGCGAGACCAGAAACACACAAACTTATGAACACACTGCTGCTGCATTATATGAGATAGCAAAAAACAAATATATCCGTTTGACAAATTTGCAAAAAGCACAGGGCTTGGATTCATCGAAGAGAACATGCCGCGGAGAAAGGTGAGAGAAAATGCCAGAATTAGGTCAGTAGCTCAGTCGCCTCAGCGCGGGCTAACTGCTAGCTCACTGTTTATGTCCGTGTTTGGGCAAATATAGTTTAGTTTCTTTGAAAATATCTAAACTATTTATCAGCAGTATTAGCAGCTAACATTTTACCACACGATAAACAAAAAACACAGAAGTTGTTTTAAAATGTTAGTTTCTTTTAAGCTGATAAGCTAGTTAACTTAGCGGTTTGGCTTTAGGTGAGAATGTATAGAAACACAACCCATAAGGTGTAATAGTGAAATGTTTCTGTTTGCATTTTACGCTAGATGTATGTTTTTGACCGTATTTATGTTGTAGGTATCTTTAATTATTATATTTATTCGGAATATTTTAGACGTGCATAGAGATAACACTGTTTACACCCTGTTTGCAGAGAACAGCTGCAGGCAGTAGTTCAGATGGGACTGCTGATTCCGATGACTCTGGGGATCATGAGAAGACCGACAGCTCCCATAGTGAAGCCAATCAGCGCAATAACACCCGTCTGACCCGAGCATCACTGCGCCTGAGCCAGAGCTCTCAAGGTAGAAACACAGCTGATATATTAGCAGCTGGTACAGTTGGTCAGTAGATAGACTTTAGGCTTGATGGTTTTCTTCAGAGTGCCAGTAGTCCAACGTAGTAATACGCCTCTAAAAACATGCTGTGTACTACACTACAGTTATGCTTAGAAAAATGTCATTAATGTAACTGCAGCTTAACAATAATTTTTGTTGATTAAATTGCAGGCTGTAAAAATAAAAAATAAATAAATAGGGGGAAAAAATAGGCAGCAAGAAAACATCTGTAGTTAATCAGAGAATAAAAAAAAAAAATTCTTGTAATTTATTTGCAAAGTTGGAGACCATAAAAATAAGCCTGCATATACCCTGCACGTTTTGAAAACATTATTGATAAAATATAAACTTTACAGTGTAAATTGCAGTTTATCAGTTTTCAAAATGAAACAAATCAAATTAACTTCTAAAAAACAACCTTATTTTTAGAGCAGCTAGTAAACTTAAATAAAAAGTAAAATAAAGAAGGATAAAAGCTGGTTGTATTCTTGAAGGTCACATACCGTGGGTACTAGGGCTTCGCCAGTAAAGCTGGATCTTTGATAAGCGGTAAATCTAATTCAGCCGTTTTTAAAATGATACACAGTGCCGTAGATCATTGACGAGCTACTCAGTATCATCTTCAGAATCAAAAGAGAATTATTTCCAATTCTGAAGCCGACATTGCGGAAAGTATTCAGACCCCCTTAAGTTTTTCATTCTTTGTTATATTGCAGCCATTTGCTAAAATCATTTGTTATTTTTGTTTCCTCATTAATGTACACACAGCACCCCATAATAAATTTTTTGCAGATTTATTAAAAAAAGATCAACTTAAATGTCACATGGTCCTAAGTATTCAGACCCTTTGCTCAGTATTTAGTAGAAGCACCCTTTTGATCTAATAGAGCCATGAGTCTTTTTGGGAAAGATGCAACAAGTTTTTCACACCTGGATTTGCGGATCCTCTGCCATTCCTCCCTGCAGATCCTCTCCCGTTCTGTCAGGTTGGATGGTAAACATTGGTATGGCAGCAATTTTTAGGTCTCTTCAGAGATGCAATTGGGTTGAAGTCAGGGCTCTGGCTGGGTCACAGAGTTGTTGTGAAGCCACTCCTTCATTATTTTAGCTGTGTGCTTAGGGTCATTGTCTTGTTGGAAGGTAAACCTTCGGCCCAGTCTGAGGTCCTGAGCACTCTGGAGAAGGTTTTGGTCCAGGATATCCCTGTACTTGGCCGCATTCATCTTTCCCTCGATTGCAGCCAGTCGTCCTGAACCTGCAGCTGAAAAACACCCCCACAGCATACTTCACTGTTGGGATTTATTGGAAAGGTAAAGAGCAGTGCCTGGTTTTCTCCACACATACCGCTTAGAATCAGGGCCAAAAAGTTCGATCTTGGTCTCATCAGACCAGATAATCGTATTTCTTACCATCTTGGAGTCCTTCAGGTGTTTTTTGCAAACTCTGTGCAGGCTTCTATGTGTCTTGCACTGAGGAGAGGCTTCCGTCGGGCCACTCTGCTAAAGCTCTGATTGGTGGAGGGCTGCAGTGATGGTTGACTTTCTACAACTTTCTCCCATCTCCCTACTGCATCTCTGGAGCTCAGCCACACTGATCTTTGGGTTCTTCTCTACCTCTCTCACCAAAGCTCTTCTTCCACGATAGCTTGGTTTGGCCAGACAGGCAGCTTTAGGAAGGGTTCTGGTCATACCAAATGTCTTCCATTTAAGAATTATGGCGACCACTGTGCTCTTAGGAACATTAAGTGCAGCAGACATTTTTTTTGTAACCTTGGTCAGATCTGTGCCTTGCCACAATTCTGTCTCTGAGCTCTTCAGGCAGTTCCTTTGACTTC
>JAUMHP010000010.1:0-19275 GCA_032361065.1 Enteromius trimaculatus | reverse complement strand
TGGGGGTCAGAGTTTTATGGTGTCATCTGCCAGTGTGCGAGAATCTCCCAAATCTCGCTTTCTCAGTAGAAACAGACTAAATTAAATTTCTTCGAACTTTACAGAGCTTTAGTTCCCTCAAACCTTATATTTTTGTGCTTAAAATGCGGGCGTCCGGCCAGAGGAGAAGTCTGGTTCTCCCAAGGTGTTTTTTTTTTTCTCCATTATCTCATGGATGGGGTTTTGGTTCCTTGGTTTTGGTTTTTGTTGCCCCTGGCTTGCTTAGTTGGGGGCACATAATTTCTAGTGATTATCATCATTTTGATTACAGAGACCACCTCTGCATTTGATATATAAACTGTTTAATCTCGTCATTATACATAACCATGACTCTGTCCTCTTACTTGATAATGTTCAGTATTTTGCTACAATCTGTATTGTTAAAAGTACTATATAAATAAGTGATTAATTGATTTATATTTTCTGTAATGTGTGTGTGAATGTCTTGGAATTGACTAACAAGGTCTCGTTTGTATCTTAAGAGAAGTATTTTGTGTTTTGTGCTTACAAATTAATGTCTTAAATTGCTGATCTTGGTGCTATGCTATTTTAAATAGTGATTTCACTACACTTTGAACATTAATATCGGTTGCAGAACTGCTAGTAATGGCCATTCAGATAATTTTTGGCAGATTCATTTAATCATCTGTACTGTTATCACTACGTGTTGGATACACTGTGTATGTTAACGTAGGTCAACAGCAAGCCAAACTCAATTTTCGTGAGCCAGGAACTGAGCCTTACTCCTTTATTACAGTCCTCTTGACAGCTTACAATTCTTTGTAATTGTGGCTTGAATAGCTCAATGAAAAAGTTGAGGGAAACTAAAAACAAGCAGAAAAATAAACATACCTTTAGCTCCTTAACATGTGAAATAAATGTACCAAAACAAATGTTTAATAGTAGAAAACATCAGTAAGAAAGTTTGTCTTAGCTGTTACAACAGATAAACAGCCACTTAACAATCTTTTTATATGCAAATTAGTACTAATAAACAGAGCTCTAAGCAAAACCAGCCTATGGGACAAGGCTAATTCCTGGAACAAACACATTCACAAAAACAATCTCTAAACCAGCCACTTCTAAAGTATACAATGAACCAAACTTTAAATAAACTTACAGCCATTGCTCTCGATGGTGAAAATAAAGATTAAGGTCACAAGAGGGAGATGTTTAGGCATGAATAGACAGGCTTTCGGCCTGATGATTTTCTCTTTCTCTAACTTACTACAGCTTCTGCTTCCCACAGTCCCTTGCAACCAAAAATTACCCCTTCAAAATAAAATGCAGATAAACAAGTGCTGACTGTATAGAGAATATTTGTTTAACTGAATGACTATTCTTTTAACCTAATTATTACAGATGAAATATGCAATTTTTATCATTAACTTATTACAAACTTTTTCCCTTTTTAAAACATTTGACTTGGGGCAGAACATCATCCATAAAAGTGGGATTCCTTCAACATTACCGGTAAATAATTCCATTTTGTTTTCATTACACACCCTCACCCACCCACCCAAATGGAATTCATATGTTTCAGTAAGGATATGTTAAATTGATTACAATTGACTGTGAATATTTTGCACACTGAGCTCGAAATTCTCATCCAAAATCTTAACATGTTAAAAATAAAAAAATAATAGATATACATTAGATATACATTAGATACACAATAGATATATGTTGCAAAACTAAGGGTGGCCAGGCTTTTTCAACTGCAACCCCCAAACTTTGGAACAGTTTGTCTGAAAAAGTGAGATTTGCACATTTGCTAGCTAGTTTTAAATCGATTCTTAAATCATATCTATTTTCACTAGCTTTCGATTACTGTTATTTTAAGGCCTTGATGTTAATTTATTCTTATTTTATTTTATTATCTTTTATTGGATTTGGGCTTCTATTATTTTGTCATATCTGTATTTTGTTGTATAGCACTTTGGTGCAACTCTGTTTGTTTTTAAATGTGCTTTAGAAATACATTTTGACTTGACTTGATACAACCTCACGCTGTCAATCATGTTTACGCACTACCTCCAAAAATGTTTTAATAATAAGATTTGGTTTGACTTTGTGTTTTTCGCATCTGTAGCAACCATATTGAGAGGTGTTTTAACATTTCAGAGCCATTGTACAAATGAACACAAAAATACAGAATGCTGTCTGACAAGTCGATTCACTTCGGCTTACAGCACCAAGCACTGTATGACAAACAAAGTGTTTGTCATACACAAAACAGATTGTGGCATATGATTATGGAACAGCTTAGAAAACAGGAAAGTGGGTACTGATTTAAAACAAAGAATGTTTTTAATATGTGGCTCCAGTATCAGACTGTATCAAACTGAGCCACTACTTCACATTCTGAAGTAAACGTTGAATTGAACAAAATCATCCTCACTGCTTGAAGAATTATAGAGGTTAGAGGTTTTCATTCTGAATAAATGCCTCTTCTAGTTACATTTTTATTCGTCAAGAAAACAAAACAAAACAAAAACTTAAAAACACTTAAGCAACTGCCCATAACACCCTAGCAACCATTTAGATTACCTTACCAACTGCCTAGCAACCATTCAGATTACCTTATCAACTGCCTAGCAACCACTCAGAGCAACCTAGCAAAAATATTTGTAAACTATTTTATACTTTCAACCTAGGCTTTGACAATTTACCACTGAAATATATTTTACTTTTAATTTTGTGATGAATGTTACAAAAATATTTTTTTTTGTGAATTTTGAATTTGTGATTATAATTTGTGATTTATTTTTTTAAAAGTTTGTGTGTTGTTTTAGGAGACATTTTTGGAGAGCAAACACGATGGAGTGGCTCGGAAATACATCCCACCTGCAAGGTATGATGACACATTTTTTGACACAAACACATGTTCTGGTTATACAATAACCTTTAAAAAATCACAATCTTGATTTAAACACCGGAGTCCCCCACGTGTATAAAAATATAGATATATAAAAATAGATTTTAGCTAGTGGTAAAGACTGGCATTCTCTCCTAGCATATCTCTTACATATGACAAACACCAAATAATGTGCATCATTTGTTTAACATTTCTATTCGTTTGTGCTAATTTTGTCAGCTGCATTTCTAGTCACTGAAAACTTTAGACATTTTATTTATACTTAGCAACATGTGTTTGTAATTTTATACTTTTTAGAAGCTACATAAAAAAATGACATATTTCAGCATTTATTTCATCCAAGTGCACACACAGAGCCGTGAACAAACACACGTTAGGGGTGTGCATCTCCATAACTGGAGTCGATGCAATATGCATCTCAATACATCTCTAGTACAATACATTAGTACCAGGCTCATATGAAGCAGCTGCCAATGCAATGCGATATGAGTCACCTGTATTATGATGCAGTGCTTACTGATTTTGATTTGATCCATCACAATGCAATTCAGTGCAATACGATGCAGTGGGGAAAAAATATGATGCCGTGTGATTCCATATGGTACAGAATAGTTTGCCTTTATTTTGTTTGGTTTAGACAGACAGCCATGTTGTAACCTATATTCTATGTGACTCTCAGGGCATGCACTCCATAACAATTAGGCCAAAGGGTGCTCCGAATTGAAGCCAATAGTGCTTATTTAATTAAAAAAAGTTTTTATTTATTTATTTATTAATAAATGGCCGTGGGCCTTAACGTGCTTAAAAACTCTTGAAAATCTAAGGAAAACCATTTTTCCTTACAGAGCACAAGTCATTCTGATAAAGTATGGTTGGTTTCATAACTTCATAATACTCAGTGACCTGCAGAAAATGTATCAGATTATATAATAAAACATGATGGCTAGGTAATAACAAGGATGAACACTAGATGTCGATATAGAATAACCCATTCTCTGTGTATCAAAATGAAAGTTAATGCACAGAATCAACTTTAATATATATATATATATATATATATATATATATTAAAGAAAGTCTTTACTGCTCAGTTAAATTAATTACATCAAGAAACATACATAGAATAAGTTAATATGCATTTTACTGGTAAAATAGTTTCGTATAATTTCACAAATGCTTATAGATCATTTAAAATAATGTTTATAATTTTATTTTAATTATTATGTTTGAGATCATAAAAAGTGTAGGCAACAATTTACAATAGGGTCTATTTGGTTAACATTAGCTCATTCACAACTAAAATTGAACAATATATTTTAAATCATTTAATAATCTTTTTTAATGTTAGTTAAACAATACAAGCATTACAATTATACATTTCATGGTAACACTTTATTTTGATATTCCACTTTAGATTTTCGACTAACAGTAAGTAACATTGCAACTACATGTCAACTAGCAGTCATTAGAGTACTGCTAGACTGTCTAATTAATGTCTTCTAACACTTTATTTTGATGGGTCTACAACATACAACATACTGACTATAAGAAATTTTACAAGTATATGTAAACTTATTCTAACCTCAAACCTATCCTAGCAGTCGACTCTGAGTTAGTAGACATGTAGATGTGAATTAATGAGAATTAGTTGACATGTAGTTACAAAATTACTTATAGTTAGTAGAATGTCTAAATGGACTATGGAAATAAAGTGTAGCCCATATTTTTACTGTGTTATTTGTTTTAGTAAAAAACCCTTCATGTTAGCTCATGGTACAATTGAGGTACATTAACTATGCATTTTAAATAATAACGTAGAAGTAAATAGGGCTCGGTCCCTTCATTGCTGCTTGCCGCTATATTTATTTATTTAGGGCCTGAGCCGATAGGCAGAGGGGCCTCTTCTTTTTCTAAGGATTACCCCCGGTCACGTGTGAAAGAGACAAAAGGATTTAAGTGTGGTTTAATCAGATTTATTGACTGGAGTCAAACAAACAACAATAATCCAGGAGGGTCTCAAAGGGATCAACAGCAATTGAAGTAACCCCTCAGGAGGTCGACTGAAAGCACAATTTGAACAAGCCAAAACAAACTCTCGGATATCGCGAGTCATGGCGCCACCAGAATCCAACCAGCCATCCACTCTTCCAACACTAACTTGATGGCCAGCCACTCTCGGTTACCAATGTCGTAATTGTGTTCGGCAGGGGATAAACAGTGAGAAAAGTACGTGCAGGGATGCATTTTGTCGTCCGAGGTGGCGCGTGGGATCAGGGGCCCGGAAAATGGGACGAGATGAAACGGGATGAGAAACAAAACTCAGAATTGCATAACAGATGTGCTGAATTGTAAATAGTTTACATGGTGGAAAAGGATTTCAGAGGAGGGTGAGGTGATTGGAATTGAGGGCTTACAGCCTGGGGGGGAAATCTGTTGAGCAGTCTTGCAGAGCGGGCTCTGATGCTCCTGTAGCGTCTTCCTGATGGCAGGAGCTGGAAGAAATGATGGGAGGGGTGGGTGGGGTCTTTCACGATACTGGTGGCTTTACCTGAGCATCGTGCAAGGAAAATGTCCAGAAGGGGAGAGGAGTACCAATGATCTTTGCGGCTGTGTTCACTGTCCGTTGTAGGGTCTTGCGATCAGCAGCACTGCAGTTCTCGTACCGGACAGTGATGCAGCTGGTCAGCACACTCTCAATGGTTCCCCTGTGGAATGTGGTGAGGATGGGTGGAGGGAGACTTGCCCTTTTCAGCCGGCAGAGAAAGTGTAGGAGCTGTTGTGCCTTCTTGGAGAGTGACACGGTGTTGGTGGTCCAGGTGAGATCCTCTGTGATCTGCACCCCCCAGGAATTGGTGCTGCTGACTCTCCCCACAGCAGAGTTGTCGGTGGTCAACAGAGTTCCTCTTGAAGTCCATCACAATCTCCTTTATCTTACTCACATTAAGGGACAGGTTGTTTGCACCACACCATTTAACCAGCTGTGCCACCTCCTCTCTGTAGTGTGTTTCATCGTTGTTGCTGATGAGACCTATCACCGTTGTGTTATCAGCAAACTTGATGATGTGGTTGAACTTGGCAGTGCAGTCGTTGGTCAGCAGCGTGAAGAGCAGCAGGCTGAGCACACAGCCATGTGGGGCACCTGTGCTCAGTGTGGTAGTGCTCGAGGTGTTGTGGCCGATGCAGACTGACTGAGGTCTTCCAGTTAAAAAGTCAGAGATCCAATTGCAAACGGAGGTGTTAAGTCCCAGAAGGTTTAGTTTGTTGATGAGCTGTTGTGGGATTATTGTATTGAATGCTGAGCTGAAGTCAATGGACGGCATTCTAACATAAGAGTCTTTGTTTTCTAAGTAAGTAAGAGCCAGGTGGAGGTTAGAGGAAATGGCATCGTCCGGTTTGGACGGTATGCAAACTTTGCGGATCGAGTGTGTTGGGAAGGCTGGTTTTGATATTGTGCATAAGTAACCTCTCAAGGCACGTCATCATGATTTGAGTCAGTGCAATGGAACGGTAGCCTCCTTCGCGACAAAAAAATGGAGAATAAGAAGGGCAAATGATCCTTGCTGCTAAAGAATCATAAATGTATTTCTCCATGACCTCCCTTTGAGTAGTAGAAAGCAAGCATAATCTGTCTTCAGGCAGAGAATTACATAGAACTAAATCAATGCACAATCTGACCTTGAGTCGACAAGGGCGCTGCACTCGTTGTCCGTGGCTGCCCACTGTAATCTTAACTGGAGGAGAGTACTTGATGAGGGTTTGTCCAACAAAGCTCCAGAATTGAGGCTACTGTTGGGCTCGATCTTTTACTGAGCAGGCGGTCAGAAAATGTCCAACAGCTCCACAGTAAAGGCATAACCCTCGCTTCTTACAACATTCTATCTCCTGCTGGGACAGCCGAGCTCTCCCCACCTGCGTGAGCTCGATGTCCGTGGAATGGCTGATCGCATTCTCAGATCCTGTGGAAGAAAACCCTAGAAAACCCCCACGTGACTGACTCAGAGCACGCTGGTCTCACTTCTGCAGGCATGCATCCACACGCAGGGCTAAATCAAGTTTGAGTGTTTCAAACTTGTCCGGTAGGTCCAGTAGACAAATTTCCTTTTGAATGCAATCAACCAGCCCAAGCAGGAATATGTTCCACTGCGCCTCGTTCCACCTACACTCCGCTGCCAGGGTTCGGAACTCGATGGAGTAATCAGACACTGTCCACTCACCCTGGTGGAGATTGGCGAGTCTTCTGGCCACCTCACGATGGCCTTCATCTCTGTGGACTGGCGGTGGAATGAGGAGCATAACGGTTGTTGGGTTTACCACACCACTGTACCCCACAGTGCCGACTTTCCCATCAACAATGTCAAAATGAACACCACTTTAGACTCCTGTGTGGCTAATGTCAATGGCTGAAGTGAAAAGAACATAAAATACTTTGTCAAGAATGCTCTACACATGTTGGGCCATTATACCTCTCAGGAGCAGGTAATCGAGGCTCAAACTGCAGTAAATTAGGCGCTGATCTCGGGGGCATTGGTGACGTAGGTGGCGTGGTGGGTAGTCTCAGCTGTTGTATTTGCGTGGAGAGCTCGGACACCTGCACTATCAGATCTAGTCCCGTCGCCATGATTTGACCATCTTGGTGATCCATATAGGAAGTACTGTTAACCAGGAAGTTCTGAAGATCAGTTGCTTCTGCTGAATCTTGTATGGTCAGTTCCTAATGTCACGTGTGAAAGAGACAAAAGGATTCAAGGCTATAGTTTATAGACTTAGTGCCACTAGCTGGTAGCAGGACATTTGACAAATATAAATTGCTTTTCCATATTATTTCTGAATTTGCTTCTTTAAATGCATATTGCTTTCTGTTCCATGTCTTCCTGAAGCTACTGAGAGGACGGAGAGCCCTGGTACAAGGGCCCTTTTATAGCTTAATTTAATTAATTTTTATCCACATATCCATGCATGGCATTTTTTTCAGTAGTGTAATGTTCCTGTTCTTTTTTTTTTTTTTTTTTATCATGCTTGTGGTTCACAGTTAAATGCAGAATTATGTATCTCTAGTTCTCTTTATATTTTTATCAATTTAATGTGTCAAGGCTGTACAGTGGAGCATATATGTCTTGGTATAATGCTACACGTTCTATCAGCTGCATCAGCCATATCAATATTCTGTATAATGCAACATGCATTCTCATCAAATTTTATCTTAGTAGTAGTTGCACTTACTTTTTATCACAAAACATACATTAATTGCATGTCCTTTAAAACCTTGCCGGTACTAACTCACATGTTGTCCCAAATCTTTATTAATTTCTTTCTTGTGCTGAACACAAAAGAGAATATTTTGAAGAATGTGGGTAACTGCTGGTTCACATTGACTTGATCAGGAGAAAACAAATTACTATGGAATTCGCTGTGGACCAGCAACAGTTTGGTTGTTATCCATGTATTTCTAATAACAAAGATAAACTAATGACAAAGATTTTTATCTTAACCCACTTTGGCCTAAAACTTATGTTCATCTGTCTGCGTATTTTATACCTTGAAAGGCTTCTTTTTTTTACAATAGGGAATTAGATTGCCTGTATTGCTCAGGCAACTTGCAAAATAGTAAAACCAACATGACAAATGATACAATCATGATATTCCGGAATAAAAAGTAATATTTTTGCCATATCGACCACTCTTAACTTGTGCTACAACTGTAAAATTTTCAACTTCTGTAGTACCAGTATGTGCAAAAAAAGTTAACAGTCTTGTGTGTTATATGCAACTATTTAAAACTGTAACAACAACATGCTTAGTTGAAGGTAAATGTTACAAATGTATGGTAGTGTATTAATGAGCTGTTTGTGTTCTATAGGATGATGTCAACCGAGAGTGCAAATAGTTTCACTCTAATTGGAGAAGCTTCAGATGGAGGAACTATGGAGAACTTGAGTCGCAGACTGAAAGTATGGATTCAATAATACAAAACCGCACTATACAACCATACACAATTTCATATTTGCATTTATGTTCTTGGCAAACACATGATTAGTACAATGAAGCAGATAATTTATTAGGGTTGATTTCGCTGATCTGTGCTAAATATTTAGATTGCTGTTGATGTTGCTATTTTAAACCAGTAGACAGAAAAAAAAAACATGTTGAATGATAATGTGCATAAAACAAGTTATTTGACATCAAAATAATAATTTGAACTTAGTAAAGACTTTGGTAACACTTTCCTGTATTTATAATAAATTGCAAGGGTATTCTTAAGGCATTATAATGAATGCATAAGGCATTATAAATAACTTTATACTATGTTGTATTATCTCATGAATATGTTTCAATGTGTTATATTTACTTATTTGCGGTTATAGCTTTAAAAGCTTTAAAAGTATAATCATTTATAACACTCAATGAACATGATTAATTCACTTAAGTTGCAATTAATTATATTTAGTTATACTTTAAGTCTATAATACAATATATTATATTAAGTCTCATATCTTGCCATTTTACTTGTTACTTTACTTAAAGCTGACAAATACCACTTAATAACTATATATATATATATTAGGGGTGTAACGGTTCACAAAAAGCACGGTTCGGTTCGATACGACACAGTGGTCTCACGGTTCGGTATGTTTTCGATACAGCAAAAACAATATAAAAAAATAATTTCTTTAATTTATTTTCACATTTTTATTAATTAAAACTAACATAAAAGTATGTTCACAGGGCAAGAGGTGTCCTTTTATTTAAAGAATGTCTTTAGACAAATGTCAATACAGTATTTTTTCAGAACCTGTGCTTGGCTTATTATTCTATTCAACTTATTTGGCTACTGTAAAATTGGCAAAGGGAAATGCCTACCTGATTGCCGCAGGGATAGTTTGTAACGCTAATGTGTGTGTTTCTAGTTTTCGTCTGTTTGGGGGTGGAAGGGGCAAACAACACGTAGGCTGTCCCGTCATTTGCGCTGCCTTGTTGATCTTAGCACTGAAAACCTTATATTTTACACATTCTTTTTTTTTTCTAAATGCGTACCGAACCAAAAGCCTTGTACCGAACAGTTCAATACGAATACGCGTGTTGTTACACCCCTAATATATAATTAATTTTTTTTCTTAAACAGCCATAAGATCAGATATCAGATCAAATGAATGCGTAATATGAACAATTTACTTTGTAATTTATTTATATGTTTTATTATCAGTTTGATTATTTTGATGGTACCTGTTGATAAGTAACTTTGCAACTACGTTATCCAGCCTTCATTAGAGTATTCGTAATGTGTCTGCTAAATATATGATAACTCTTTATTTTGATGGTTTCTCAACAGAAATACTGAGTATAGGATACTTTGCAAGTATGTGAACGTTCTACCAACCCTAAATATGTCTACTTATACTCTTAGGTCTATGTAATAAACATAGCAGTTTTTTGAGTTGAAAGTATATCTAGCTCAGGGGTTCCCAAACTCGCGACCCCCAACATAACCGTGCCAGTGACTCGTGACCCCCACTATCCTCAGAAGTGGTTCAAATATAAAAATATTGCGCACAACGTTACACATGTGCCAATAGGCCTATGCAAACATGAGCATGACAACACAACAGAGCACAACGGTCTAACAAACATAACAAACATCCATATAAGTTATTTTTAAAATAGTTATTTACTCATTTGTTTAATTTAAATAAAACACCTCACCAAATGAGATGAGTGGGCACAATGCTTGGAGCACAGCAAGTCCATTCTTGGGTAAATTTTGAAAACCGCGACTCCGAGACAGGCCTGTCGCCAGTGCCCCCCCCCAAACAATTTGACGTGCCCCCCTGTTTATGATCAAGAGTGAACTTAATATTGAGAACGAACAATGTTCATTGTATCTATTCAATGAATATTGTGGAGAAAATCATGTATTCAGCATTTAGCTCAAAGAACCGATCATCTCTACAACATTGAGTGCGTTTACATGGACCCTCTTAATGCGATTATAATAAGTTTTTGACAATATTGCGATTAAACTTTACCTCATGTAAATGCAATACTTTGATTATGATAATGCGATTAAGATCATAATCGCAGCAAGCATAATCGTATTATCATAGGTGGCCTACACCGATTTTAATTGAAATATTCAGACAACACTGAAATATTGCTGCTCTGACCAGTCTTTATGGCTTTTACTACTGTTTCAGCTATTGAAATAGTTTAGATTTGTGTGTAATGGCACAATTATAATTTTTTTTGTTTTTTAAGTCAATTTATAAAAACGTTTGGAGCAGTTTTGTTTGTTAAATAGCCTATAAGTTTTTGTTTTTTAAAAGTAAAAACCAAGCGGCCAGCTGCAGAAAAGCTGATGCTTTTTCAAATCATCAGGACTTGCATAAAATAAAAAAAAATCTATGTAGCCTACATACTAAAATAATTCAAGCATATAAAAATGTTTTAAGGTTAAACCTCACTATAATAAAAGTACGCTATGGCATATTCACGTGTTCAGAGACTGGAAGCTCACTCTGGAATTTAATTTAATCTATTTATTCGTGGCAGAGACACGTTTATTTAGTTATTTTCGTAAGTCCAGCAAACTAATGCATTTAAATTGGATGCATCTTAGCTTAAAAAACGCGCTGGACTTAAGAAAATAACAAAATCAATGCGTCCCTGCCACAAATAAATACCGCAAAACTGGGCTGCAGAGTCACCAGCGCAATCACTTTTATTCTTTCAGTGGAAACAAGATAGACTTCTTTGTCATTTTTTCTGATAAAGGTAAAACCCTTTTGTGCCGCTTTTTGAAGATCAAGGTACCCCTTTTTAGTCACTTTTCGACGTGAAGGGTCCTTCGTTGTTTTAAATAGGAAACTCTTAGCATAAATTTGCCAACACAATATTTTTTATTTTATCGTCATAATTAAAAGATACATTGGGTTAGAACATTGGCGTTATTGCATATATGTAGGGGTGTTATTTTTCAATGTAAACAGTCAAAACTGTTTTATTTAAATAATATTATTTACACATTTATGAGCACGTAACCCAACCCCTCCCCCTAGCAAGATATAGCAGGCAAGTCAAGTCACTTTTATTTATTTAGCGCTTTTAACAATACAGATTGTAGCAAAGCACTGAACATTATCAATTAGAACAACAGAGTAATGGTAATGTATAATGACGAGAATTAAACTTTATTTATCAAATTCAGAGACGGTCTCTGTAGTCAAGACGACGATAATCACTGGAAATCAGGTGTCCCCAACTAAGCAAGCCAGAGGCGACAACGGCAAGGAACCAAAACCCCATACATGAGAGAATGGGGGAAAAAAAACATGGGAAAACCAGGCTTAGCTGGGTCCAGTTCTCCTCTGGCCGGACGCCCAGCACCTAATTTCCAGGCAGATACAACCATTGTCATAATTTATTTGAAAGATATTAATATTCCAAGTCTTTTGAGGCAAAATTATTGATTTGTGAGTGGAATAGATGCGGTCGCTGTCTCCGTCTCCTGCATACTTCCTGTGCGCTGCTGCAGTCTGTGCGTGCTACAAGAATCCTTACATCAATGTTGATTGTGAAATGCCATTGGCTCTTGTGTGTCTCGTGATCAGTTGCATCCTGCTGTTGTGAAATACTATTGGCTCTTGTGTATCTCGTGACCGATTGCGTCATTGCGGGAGTATGTTTTCTGAATGAGATGACAGGGTGTGAATGGAGCGGGATTATTTTTAGTGATTAAAACTTGTGTTTTACGCTCTTCTTCATATAAAGACTTTGTATGGTTTCAGAAGACTTGGAATGTGACACGACTTGTTTGTAATGTATTTATACTGCTTGTTAATGATTAGTTTGTGCAAAAAATACCTGTGACTGCATTTGCCTGTGTGTGTTTATATTGTTTAGAGGTGGGTAGGGGTTCGGTTTGGTGCTCCACTAAAAGTAAAAAATTATATAATAAATTTATACATGCATGCAAACCATTACACTAAGCAAAACAAGCTATGGAGGACCCGTCACGTCGAAAAGTGACTAAAAAGGGATACCTTGAGTTTCAAAAAGTGATGCAAAAGGGTCTTGACCAAGCATCAAAATGTGACGAGTTGGAGTGAGGCTGTGTTAAGATTCACCTCTGTATCCCCCAATTAATGTGTCATGTTCTGTTGTTGCATTTCCTACAGTTTGTGTGAAACAAAAATGTTGCATTAGGCAGTGTAGTGTTTGTAGAAAAAAGAATGGCTGTCCCATTGTGAGAGGAAGGAGACCCAGAGCTGGAGTTCTCGGAGGCAGGTGTCCGTTAGGGTTATGGTGTCTTCGAGGGAGGGGACAGAGTTAGTAGGTGGGAAATTAAAGGCCGGCCTTGCGAAGGTTAGAGGTAATTGGGATGATTCTGTCAAATTTCTATTTGGGAAGTGATGCTTTGAAATTTCTGTGAGTCAAGATTTGATGCATGTGCTGGGACCCTGGGGATGCTAGAAACTCTGGGGTGGAATCCATGTGTTAAACCTGGCAACAGATAATGGCAGAAGTTGGGATCAGGTGACATGACAGTCTGTCAGATAAACAAGAAACATTGATGTGGGCCGATACATATCTTTTGGCATTTTCAAAGGCATTGTGTTCATTAAAGTTCTGGCGGCTGTTGGGACGGGGAGCGATAGGAGGGTGAGAAGATGGCAGTTATGAAATAGAAGGAACCTTGGCCAACTTTTTATTTTAATATATGATGGCAATGGCTTGGTCGATGGTATGGAAGAGCAGTGAAAATCCTTCGATGGGATTTAGGCTATTGAAACTGGGTAAGGCTGAATTATGGGAGGAGGAGGTGATAAATAATCAAGCGCTTTTGTCTGAAAATGTGTGTGGCGATACCATTCTAGCTGATCCGAAAGGTGCTAAAGGGTGGGGAGGGTAAGGGGCTCATCATTTGACTTAATGGAGTCCGGGGACCACAGCTGGGTAAGCAGAGTCCGATAGTCGGGGTCCAGAAACAGGTCGGGCTGAGGAGAGAGAGAGAGGTTGGTATGCTGGCTTGGGTTTAGAGCAGGGGTCAGGTTTGTGGAAAACTGTGGGATGGTAGGGGTTGGAGACCGGCTAAACGAACTTCATTCTTGATGTTGCAATGTACTTGGGTACAGAACTGTGTCCTTCTCTGAGATACTGCGTACACTTTCCTTCATTTTGCAGAATGTGTGTTACTACAGCTCGCCTCACTTTTCGGTGTTCTCTTTACTTTTCGCTTAAAGCAAATGCCAGAGACCTAAAGAAGCAGTTACCATCAGCAACAATATTTTTAGTTCCACGAAGCTATTTCAACAATTTTGTTCTTTTACAGCATTTGCAATGTTCAACTTTAAGCAAACACTCTGTCATTGCTCAAGTCTTAATGGACTAAACTGTAAACAAACACTGGCAGTTTCTGAAATAAATTCCTTAACATCTGCATTTTCATGAGTTGAGCATGAAGGTGTTTCCGTTTCTCTGTGGAGATAGAGAAGAAACAGTGTTTACAGTCATCTTAGTACTTTCAGCAGTAGAGTGAGGCAGAGAGGAAGATTCAGATACAGGTTTAGAGACTGTCTGTGTCTTTGACATTTGTCAAAGATTTGTCACCAGGTCTCAAAGGCTCTTTCAACATCAGGTTGCTCAGAGAAATTGTCAATATCAGATTGTTTGCAGAAATTGTCAAGATCAGATTGCAAATTGTCAAACAGCACGTTGTGATGCACACAAAGTTCTGATAATACTGCCGATCTTTTATAAGGGGGGCAGGCCCTCTGCTGGATCAGCACTCGTCATTCAATCACCCTCTTCTTGGCTGCCTGGAGCCAAGCCTGGATCTATAAATACACACAAAACATACAAATATAACTTAAATGACACGTTAAAGAATTATAATTCAGCAATGCAATACAGACAGGAATTTAAATCATTCATTGCATCAACTCTTATTTTTACATTAAGTATTTGTAAAGTGTCCATTTTTCAAATATGATCTTTCATGCAATGTGTCATTAGGCTGTATGTTAACATAAACTATCTGCAAAGTTGTGTTGCCGACAGTGCACAATAAATGAAGTTTATGAAGAAGTTTATGATATATGATGAAGTCAGCAATTCAAATCTTTTTCTGTCACGGCCACACGTCACAAAGTATATATAAGTATATATTTGCTATATATATATTTGCATAATGTCTGCCCACGTTCTGTGTCGCGAACAACTTGCCTGACCACAAACAGTACAATTTCCATGTGGATTACATCATGTCAAGAAGATGCTGTGCCACTTCAACCATTTGATCATTAGACTCTGGCTCGAATTGATAGGGTAAAATCACACCAAACACAGCAGTGAGGGATCAAGGAAAGGAGGAGTTTAGACAGACTGATTTTTCGAACTGCTTCACACGAGTCGTTTGCGAATCATTTAGAAATGGGATAAAATTAAATCTTTTTTTTTGAGAAAACTAACGTGTTTTTTGACCTTGCATACATGCAAACCTGTTTTAAGAGACTTGTAAAGCAATATTAGCAACCTTTAAAATGGCATAATAGAGGAACTTTAATTATATTGCATCCAATTTTGAATTATTTCAGTTATGTTTATTTATGCAAGCATCAAATTAATGCAAGCATTTAGTTTATTTAAAACTCTTAATGACACTCTTACTTACTATTTACTAAATAGTAAGTAAATAAACTTCATCACATCAGCTGATTATAATATCCAAACATAATTACAAACGTGTGTAACAGAAAAATTACATTATACTGACAATAATGGCATTACACTAAAATGTATCAGCAATTGTTTAACCAAAACAAACTTGTCAAACCAGTTAGAATGATATATTTAGTTACACTAGTAACTAGCGCTTGTCACGCCCAGCTGGAGCTGCCAACTAAAGACTGTGTTTGGCACTCCAGCTTTCTATGTACCCTGTTTTGTGTCTGTTCCTGGACTCCATTCCCCATAATGCACCTCTCCTCACAGCTGTTGCTAGTTTGGTTCAATCATTCAATCAGTGCCACCTGTATATATACCAGTCTGTTTGTCTGTCTGTCATGGATCATTGTCTCAGTGTATGCTGTCAACCCAGTGTGTTCTTTCGTGTTCTTGTACCCTGTTATCATAGTCTGGATTTATCGTTGTCGACCTCTGCTTCCCTTGGATTTACGTTTTCGTCTTGCCGCTAGGACTTGCCCCTAGGACCCTAGGTTTACTGGTATGTTTGACTCTTGCCTGTATTATCGTTTACTCTTTTGTCTATGCCTCTGCTGATTCTGATTGCCGGTGTTCAACTTTGTCTGCCTGAACCTGAGCCCAATAAACCCATTTTGCATTTGAACTCGCACGCTTCACGTCCTCATTCGTGACAGCGCTAAAATTATGGACTCATTTTATTTATTACTTTATGCCTGTGAAAGGTATGCCCAATACCTTCTTTACATTTCAAATAACTTTGCCCCATCTTAAACTTTATTACAAACTGTAATAAATAAAATAAGTATAAAATATTGTTGTTTTTATTTACAATGCCTAATCCTAATAATTTAGACGTTGAATGCATGTATACTATGAATATGCAAATTACATAAAATATAAATAATGTCATGACTACACATACATTTGTGCGTCAGTGAATACACACAAAGGCATTCAAATTGAACATTTTCTTAAACTTTAAAATTGAATTAAACTTGAACATGAACAAATTTAATATATATAAATTATTAATGACTTAAATTATAATATAAATTACTTAATAAAACCACATTATACTGTACCACTTTGTTGAAAAATATGTTTTATTTATATAAATATGCAAACAATACTTTTTGACTATAAAATACTGTTTTACATTTCAAAATATGTTTAAGTATTTAAAGTCAAAACACACAAATGGGCACGTACAGCTGAGATATTTTCGCACATATTAATTCATATCAAAACACAAATATCCACAACAGAGCAAATATGTTGTAAACATATAACGATAAAATAAAAGAAAAAACATCAGAAACACACAGAAACAATAATATTCAAATATTCAAATTGCTGGACCTACTGATGACCAGTAAAATATTGTTCTTACTGATCACTAAATACAAAGTTTTTAAGAAGGAGGAAATGTGCAGAAGGAACTCCTCCTGGAACATTAAAGACTGTGTGCTGCAGAAACTCCCAAACAGAGGGCTTTGGTAGTTGATGTCGAACACATAGAAAAGTTTGAAACACAGATCCACTGCTTGAAGTAACGTAGGCGTCACTGTTGAATCACAAACCCTTGAAAGTAGTAAATCGTTTTGCGAATCAATTGGTGTAATTGAATCAATTCAATTGGTTTAAACGAATTCTTAATAGATTCGAGGCAATGAAAAGCTTGCTTCTCCCATTATGTCTTTCTTATCTGAGAATTTGAATCTTTTACTTTTCTAGCACAAAATTTACAGATTTTGAGTGTCTCTCATTTTCATTCTACATAACTTAATGTTACTGGACCGAGTCCGACAAGTTCAACAGTCCGTGCGGCACGGTTGAAGTGAACACCACTGACTCATTTATCATTTGGTATTTCCCAATGTTATAAATACTAGTGCAACCTTACAAACTGTAACATTAGTCAGAACCCGCCGTTAACTGTTGAATAATATCGCAAACAATTTAAACCCAGCGTAAAAGACCGTGATTTCAGAAACATACTTGAGTTTAAAGTATACTAAAGTAGGCATATAACATTTGTCAAACATTATTAACGTTGGGTTACTGTTATACACCTCTAAAGAGTTTTGCTCGCGGCCTAAATGGAAAAGCTATTAACGTTAACATTTAGTTTCCAATCGAGTTTATTCTCTGAAACACTATACACTGAATAAACGGAGGTACAACTTTGTTTAAAACTAGGGCCGGGACTTTAACGCTTTAATTTAGATTCATTAATTACACAAAATTAACGCGTTAAATTTATTTAACGCATTTTAATCACACTTATTTTTGCACTGCGGACTGATTATACTGGAACACCAACTAGCGTTTCTAATGTTTTGAATGCACTTGAAGCAGGGCTCTGAAGTCTCACACATTGAACTGTGAAACACACGCATTTCAGCCAGTTCACACGCTCCCACGCCACACCATGTATTTCTCACGCTGAAAAGTAAGACATAATTATAACTTGTATATACAATTAATAGACGAGGCGCAAGCATACGATGTGCCAACTTGCCAGCACATTCGTTAGTAGGCAACATGGGTGCGCGCACGCACACATATGGAATATCCCTTTTTTCTAAAGGAATTGCAAATTGCATTTGCAATTGCGTTTTCCATATGTGGACGCATAAACTGTGACATAATTCAAATGCAATTGCAAATTTTGCATTATCGTTTGCTTTTCCGCTTTCGCAGACGAACACTGACTGACATATTTCAATTGGAAAAGCGAAGTCCATATGCAGTTGCATTTCCAATGTCTTACAAGTTATGAGCCTGTCATATTTAAACAGCAAAATCAATGACCACGTCTGCTTTTTCACTCACTCTGTGTCGCGCATGTAACCGGACAAAACTAAAATGCAATTGCAATTCCCGTCAATCAGTGTAAGGGGTGGATCTTTACTGTGGGGCATGATTGTTACGTCACTTGCATTTGACGACCAAGAGGGAGAAATTTAAATAATGGAGGTGATCGGTGAAATTGTGGAGGAACTTATGATGCTAGCGCAGCAAGTTGACGATAGTTCATACTAGTTTTGGACAGGTTATATGAGTTTGTCACCCTGACCAACAACAACATTAGTAATGTTGTCTTCACCAATCTGAGTGAAGTGGCTGAAAGGCTTTTTGTAAGTGACAGAACAACTAAAGGACCAGGACGTCCTTTGATAGACATACCACTTGAGATGATTTAGTACTACGTTGTGTGTGGTTACTCATGTGTCCAGCTTGCGCCTGCTTGGAGTATCCGAGCGAACCATCTAAAGATGTCACAATCACGCCCCACAGTAAAGATCCGCTCCTCACGCTGATTGACAGGTTTCAGCGTAATGCATCGCAAATTCTAATGCAAAAGGAATTGGGATTGCATTTGAATTATGTCACAGTTTATGCGTCCAAATATGGAAAACGAAAATTCAAATGCAATTTTCAATTCCTTTTGAAAAAAGTCCGGGATATCATTCCATACACACACGGAGTGGAATTTGAAACCGCAATAATGATGAATGTGGTAGGTAATCCATTCATTATTTATTTATGTGTATTACTTAATTTTATGATTCCTGGACAAATTCAGTTGCCTGTGATCGAAGATAGTGTGAGCTGCTGCTGGGAAATATTGCCAAATTCGTACTAAATTATTTCTAAAG
>JAUMHP010000008.1:0-16899 GCA_032361065.1 Enteromius trimaculatus | reverse complement strand
CCATTTGGTATTCAACGTTGTTTTGACGTTGAATGAATGTTTTTTCATAAACTGACATTATTTCAACCAAATTTAAATGTTTAAGGTCGGTCGAATGCCAGCTGGGTAAAGAACGACAAAGTGAACGAGAGTTGGAAAAATTTAGAGCTCAACACAGGTTAGAGGAACTGAAATTAGCACAGGAAGCTGAATGTCTTAAATTAATTGTTCATGGGGAAAAAATGGAATTTGCATCCGAGTGTGTGTCAACGGATCAACCAAAGGTAGAGAGTCAGTTTTCTAACCTTGTAAACATGGTGAAATTTCTGCCGAAATTTAATGAAAAAGACCCATATGTGTTTTTTTCATTATTTGAAAATATTGCCGAAGATCAAGCGTGGGATGATACGGAGTGCACTTTTTTGCTACAAAGTGTTTTAGTAGGCAAGGCACAAGAAGCGTATATTGCACTATCAAAATCACAACGAAAAACGTATAGTGTTGTAAAAGAGGCAGTGCTTAAAGCATATGAACTTGTCCCAGAAGCGTATAGATGTCGTTTTAGAACTTGGAGAAAAAGAGAAAAACAAACCCATGTAGAAATTTCAAGGGAATTAACAGGTCACTTCAATCGCTGGTGCGCTTCTGCCGGTGCAGATTCTTTTGAAAGCTTGTGTGATCTGGTTGTACTGGAGCAATTTAAAAACATAGTTCCTGATTGTATAGCCACGTACATAAATGAACACAAAGTTAAGTCTGCAGTCGAAGCAGCCGTTCTTGCTGATGAGTTTGTGTTAACCCATAGAGGTAATACTGTTAATCACAGAGAATTACAACATGACTGTATAAGTCGATCCGTTGCATCAAAAACTGATAAAATGCGAAAAATTAATCCAAGTTCCACATGTAATTATTGTCTTGAAAAAGGACATTGGAAAAGGGAGTGTCCAGTTCTACGGGGCAAGTATAACAAAGCTTTACCCAGGCCTGTAGCTTTGGCTTGTGGAAGTCGGCAATGTCTTTTCAATTCTTCTGCCAGCTTTTCTAATGACAAGTTTGCCTTAATGGAAGCTGAACGCTGTGAAACGTTACCGATGACTGATTACAGCCATTTCATTACGAGCGGATTTGTTTCATTGGTAAACTGCTCTGTGAAAGTACCTGTTAAAATATTGCGGGACACTGGCTCATTAGAATCGTTCATTTTAGAATCTACATTACCTTTTTCTGCTGAATCAAGTACTGATAGTAGTGTGTTAATAAGAGGAATTGGATTACAAACTTTTTCTGCGCCTCTGCACAAAATTCAACTTCAGTCAGATCTTGTAAAAGGAGAAGTGGTGATGGCTGTATGTCCGTCTTTGCCAGTGGAAGGAGTACATGTTATCCTGGGTAATAATTTAGCTGGGGGACAAGTTTGGCAAAACGTTCCACCACCTCCTATTGTTATGGCAACCCCTTCTCTTCCTAGTAAGGATGAGAATGCTGGTGATTTTCCTGATGTATTTTCAGTCTGCGCTGTAACACGTTCAAAGGCTCGTGCTTTGAAGGATTCAGACAGAAGAAATGCAGAGTCTAGCTAGTGGTTATTTTTTTCAGGATGGAATTTTGTGTCGCAAATGGACCACATGTTCTGATAAAGTAGTCGTGAACCTATGTTTCAGATTGTGATACCTACTTTTTTGCATGACGCTGTATTACAAACTGCTCACGGTGAGATTTCAGGGCATTTTGGAGTTCAGAAGACGTATGACCGAGTGTTGCATCATTTCTTTTGGCCACGACTTAAAAAAGATATAGCGAAGTTCATTAAAACTTGTCATATCTGTCAGGTAATGGGCAAACCTAATCAGAGCATTCCGCCTGCTCCTCTACAGCCTATTTCTGTTGTGAGTAATCCCTTTGAATTGATTGTGTGGGGCCGCTGACTTCTTCTAAGTACGGTTCAAAATATATGCTGACAGTGATGTGTCCAGCTGCGTATCCCTTAAGGTCCATTACTACCAAGTCTATTGTGAAAGCTTTGACACAGTCTATCTCAATATTTGGTATTCCCAAAATAATTCAGACTGATAGAGGGACAAATTTTTCATCACGTATGTTTGCGGATATTTTAAAACAGTTGCGAGTGAAACCTCATACAAGCAGTGCATATCATCCTCAAAGTCAAGGTGTTTTGGAAAGATTTCACCAAACTTTAAAACAGTTGTTACGATCTTACTGTATTGAACTTAACAAGGACTGGGAGGAAGGTCTTCCCTGGCTTTTGTTGGCAGCTACAGAGGTAACACAAGAAAGTCTAGGTTTTAGTCCAAATGACCTAGTTCTTGGACATACTGTGAGAGGACCGTTAGTAACACTTTGTGATGAACCGGTAAAGTCTGTGTCACCTACAAATTTTGTTGACTATGTTAACGGATTTCGTCGTCGACTACTGCTAGCTTGTAAAATAGCTCATGAAAATTTATCTAAAGCTAAAAGTCAAATGAAAAGTCGGTTTGACAGTAAAGCTATATCTAGAGAATTTAGTCCTGGAGATCAAGTTTTGGCTTTACTTTCAATTCCGTCTTCGCCATTTCTTGCTAAATTTAATGGTCCATAGTTTTGCGGAAAGTTTCTGCTTTAAACTATATTATTTCTACTCCTGATCGTAGAAAAGCAACTCAATTATGTCATGTAAATTTGCTCAAGCCATACAACACTCGTGCGCAGAAAGCCGAAATTGTTACTGAGTCTGAAGTGAAACCTGCAGTAATTGCTGTAATGGAAAGTCTGTCTTCAAGTCTACCTGTGGAAGCTGTCAGTGTTGAAGAAAAGGATGTGTTTGATAACCATGTAATTCAACCTAGGTTACGTAATTCTGAGGTTCTTACTAACGTAGAAATGTTGTTTGGACATTTGACATGCGACCAAAATGAAGAATTACGAAAACTTTTGCACAAATTTTTGTTACTGTTTTTTGATGTTCCGTCACGTACTCATTTAATACAACATGACATAGACGTGGGAGATTCTACACCAATTCGTCAATCTTTTTATCGAGTGTCTCCTGAAAAACAATGTCTTTTGGAACAAAAAGTTCAATCTTTAATGGAGATGGGTCTGGCTGAACCATCTTGTTCGAGTTGGTCATCTCCATGTTTAGTGGTAAAGAAACCTGATAATACACTACGTTTTTCTACTGATTACAGAAAGGTTAATGATGTCACTAAACCCGATTCTTTTCCTTTACCACGCATTGAAGACTGCGTAGAAAGTGTTGGTTCTGCGAAATTCGTTACCAAGATTGATCTTCTTAAAGGTTACTATCAAGTTCCTTTAACACCTTGTGCAGGGGAGATTTCATCTTTTATTACATCGTCTGGGTTATATTCTTTTACAGTTATGAGTTTCGGATTACGAAACGCGTCGGCGACATTTCAACGCTTAATGAATCGAGTAGTAGCAGGGTTGAAGGGATGCGCTGTGTATCTTGATGACGTAATTGTCCACAGTGAAACCTGGAAGGAACATTTGTCTCATTTACGATCATTATTTTCACGATTAGTGGAGGCTAATCTTACAGTGAATTTAGCTAAATGTGAACTTGCCAGAGCCACTTTAACTTATCTAGGGAAAGTGATTGGGCAAGGTCAAGTACGTCCAGTGCGTGCAAAGGTTGAAGCCATTGATAAATTTCCGCCGCGTACTACAAAAAAAGAACTGATGCGTTTTTTAGGCATGGTAGGATATTACCGTAACTTTTGTTCTAACTTTTCAACGGTAGTAGCTCCTTTAACAGATCTCCTAAAAGCCAAAGAGAAATTTGAATGGTCGCAAAGATGTTGTTCAATACAACCCCTGTACTAATAGCACCTCGCTGGGATCGACCATTTCAGTTACAGGTTGATGCAAGCCAGGTAGGGGCTGGCGCTGTACTATTACAGAAAGATCAAGTAAACTATTCGACGATTGAGAAAGAAGCCCTTTCATTAATTTGGGCATTACAGCATTTTGATGTATATGTGGGTGGGTCATGGCCTGTTGTAGTATTTTCGGACCATAATCCACTCACCTTTTTGCGGTCGTTGCGTTCTCCAAATCAATGTCTTATCCGTTGGGCGCTGTTTTTGCAACCATATAATTTGGAAATCCGACATATTCGAGGAATTCATAATGTGATGGCCGATGCGTTATCCCGGTCATTTTGAGATTGCGTTGAGTCACCTATTTAATGTTCTTTTTTCTTTTTCTCTCGAGCAGGTATTCCTGTTCATTTTTCCAAGGTGCCTGGAGAATTTGAGCAGAGGAGTGTGTGATTTTGAGTGAGGGGGTTAAAGGAATGTTTTATTGGGTGGCTTTATACAATTTGGGGTATAATTATATTGGTTTGGAAATGGTTTAAAATTAGGTTAAAGTGTAATTTTTATTTGAATTGTTTTGGAACTTTTGAATTTGAGTTTAGAGACCTAGGGTCTCTGTTTTGAGGGGGGGAGGTGTTACGGTATGAGTCGGCACCTGTTTCCTCAATGTTATGTGCTGCCATTAGGTGGCGTATAGTTTTGTTTGTGTTGTGTTTTATCATTTGTCTGTGTGTAGAGTGGAGATTAACATCAGCTGTATTGAATCGGAGATGATGAGTTGATTGAGTTTAAAAGGATCCTTTGTCTGGAGAACCGGCAGACTCCGATTGAGCTTGAGAGCAGAGAAAAAGACCTGTGCCCGGACATCCCTCTAACACCAGAATTATCTTTTTGTTGTTTTCTTTTCTTTTCTTTTCTTTTCTTTATTGAACCTATTTTTGTATACTTTAATCTAAAATAAATATTTATATTGATTTTGAATCGCAGCCTCACTTTTGGTAATGTTACACTACTCTCAGAACTTGTGAGTTTGTAACAGCAGTTTTAACATATAAACATTGTTATAGAGTTGGGTTGCGTTCTCTGAAAGCACCTTAACACTACATCATTCTTGTACCTTAAGTTAGTACACTGACTAACAGCAATTCACATTTATGATAAACCTTATAAATAACACAAAACAAGTGAAGAGCACTTACTACACTGTAGAACTCCCCATGTAGAACTCCCCTACACACCTCTCTCCATGACGGTAACAGTACACTTTTATATAAAAGTTTTTATAAAAGGGCTGCAAAAGAACTGCCAGGAAGCGATCAAGTGGTTCATCCTCCGTCTGTTGGAGGCAACTGTATCCGCAGGCTTCTACCTCCTGGCAGGGTAACCCGTCGCTCCCCTCCCGGGCCTGTAGGCATTCGTCGATGATGATGCTTATAAAGCCTGAGGAGTGGCTGCGTCTTCCGTACATGCTGTGGCATTGTTGCAGGTGCATCAGGCCAAGGCAGGTCCCTCCTACCGATATGAGAACAGGATTTTACAGCCCGTATTTTATAGTGCCCAAGAAAGGTGGTGGGTTACGACTGATCCTGGATCTGTGAGTCTTGAATCGAGCTTTTCACAGGCTTCTGTGCAAGATGTTGAAGCCGAAATGCATTTTCTAATGCATCCGTCCCCAGGATTGGTTTGCAGCAATCGACCTGAAGGACGTGTACTTTCATGTACTTCCTTCTCTGAAAGAGAAAGGGGTTTGTATCCTCAACTACCTCGACGACTGTCTAATACTAGCACAGTCCAGAGCTCAGTTGTGCAAACACAGGGACTTGGTGTTACGACACCTCAGCCTGTTGGGTCTTCGGGTCAACTGGGAGGAGAGCAAACTCTGTCCGGTGCAGAGGATCTCTTTTCTCGGGATGAATTGGACTCGGTCGCCAAACAGCGCGCCTCACAGAGGAGCGTGCTCAGTCTCTGCTGACTTGCTTGAATATGTTCAAGAACAAGTATGTGGTTCCACTGAAACAATTTCAGAGGCTCCTGGGGCTCGCTTCAGCATTGGCTTCACGATCGATTCCCGAGGTAGGCGTGGAAGAGTGGCTTGCTACGGGTTCAAGTAGCTCCAGCCTGTCGCCTAGCCTTTGTTCCGTGGTCAGACCCAAAGTTTCTCCGGGCCGGAGTGCCTCTAGAACAGGTCTCCAGGCATGCTGTAGTATTCACAGATGCCTCCACCACAGGATGGGGCACCACGTACAATGGGCATGCAGTCTCAGGAGTTTGGACGGAACCTTATCTGCATTGGCACATCAATTGCCTCGAGTTGCTAGCAGTTCGTCTAGCTCTGGGTCGCCTCAAAGAGCACCTTCAGGGGCAGTCACGTTCTGGTCAACACATCGACCATTGCGTATATCAACCATCAAGGTGGTCGACGCTCCAGTCGTATGTCACAGTTCGCCAGCCACCTCCTTCTATGGAGTCAGAGGCATCTGAGGTCGCTTCGCGCCATATTCCAGGTGTTTACAACCAGACAGCCGACGAGCTGTCTCGAGCCCAAGCGCTCCCTGGAGAATGGAGACTCCATCCCCTGACCGCCCAGCTAATTTGGGAGAAGTTTGGCGCAGCACAGGTGACCTGTTTGCCTCCCCAGAGGCCTCCCATTCCCAGTTGTTCTATGCTCTGACCAAGGGAACCTTAGGCAGAGATGTCCTGGCTCACAGCTGGCCTCAGGGGCTGCGCAAATATGCGTTCCCCCCAGTGAGCCTTCTAGCACAGTTCCTGTGCAAGGTCAGGGAAGACCAGGAGTAGGTCCTGCTGGTAGCCCCTTATTGGCCCACCAACACTTGGTTCCCCAAACTCATGCTCCTCGTGACAGCCCCTCCTTGGCCGATTCCTCTGAGGAAGGATCTACTGACTACCGCGCCCAGATTTGCGGAAACTCCACGTCTGGACCCTGGACGGGATGCGGAGGTTCTAAGTGGCCTACCTCAAGGGGTAGTTGACACTATTTCTTCTGCGAGAGCGCCTTCTACAAGAGCTGCCTACGCGTTGAAATGGAACCTGTTCGTCGAGTGGTGTTCTTCTCGAGAGAAGGCCCCCGAACATGTCTGATTGGATCCGTGCTTCTCTTTCTGCAGCAAGGGTTGGAGTGAAGGCTGTTGCCACCTCTCTTAAAGTTTATGTGGCTGCTATCGCTGCAAACCACGACCTTGTCAATGACAGGTCTCTGGGTAAGCATGATCTGATCATCAGTTTCCTTAGGGGGACTAGGAGGTTAAATCCTCCTCGGCCCTCTACTATAACCTCTTGGGATCTCTCTCTTGTGCTCAGAGCATTGAGAGAGGATCCCTTTGAGCCTTTGCCAGCAGTCGAGTTGAGGTTTTTATTAATGAAAACGCTCCTCCTGCTCGCACTGGCCTCCATCAAGAGGGTAGGGGACCTGCAGGCATATTTGGTCGAGGATTCGTGCCTCGACTTTGGGCCCGAGGATTCTCAGGTGACCCTGAGACCACGGCCCGGCTATGTGCCCAAGGTTCCTACTACTCCCTTCAGAGATCAGGTAGTGAACCTCTCAGCGCTGCCCTCGGAGGAGGCAGACCCAACCTTACTGTTGCTGTGTCCCGTCCGGGCATTACGGTGTTACGTAGATTGACACAGAGCTTCAGGACCTCAGACCAGCTCTTTGTTTGTCATAAAGGTCGGCAGAAGGGGACTGACCAACTGCATATCTTCAATAAACTGTCAAAACTCCCCTTCGCTATAGAACCTAGCGAACGTGTTAGGGGTCGCCCAACCTGCAGCTCTACAATGTCAACAAGCGAGGCGCCTCGTGCCAACGCCCAGGACGACGCTACACTTCTGGTTGAGTAGCGTGGTGAGTGACTTGAAAAGCTCCTGTGAAGTATTTCCTTGACTGATTCGTCCAGAGATTGTACATCCTCCAAGTTTTCGCTGCGCAAAACTGAAACTCAATATAGCGATCAAAGACAGTAATCCAGAGGGTCAACATGAAATGAGGCTTAAGGTAAGTAAAGGGTAGTGTTACCTTGATCAAAAAGAATTACTGGTGAGCTGGGCTTTTAAACCCTCCAGATTGACATCAGGTGGCGGTGATTAATGAACTGGTGATTGTGTGAAGCTTAGTTTTTTCTTGAGGACTTCAATGACTACATCAGGGAATCTGTTTCAAACTATGATTTTGACCCTCAAAATACACTGATTGCCAATGAGGCAACTGTCAAAGGCACAAAATACAAGAAAAACATGCATTTCTTTCTTCTCAGTATATATCAATGCCTACTTTTCTGGATAAAATGATGGAGATTGTGCCAAGGGCACTGCCGAATATTCCAGAATCTATCCACAACACTATAATTGATAGAATTGTAAATGCTGGCGGCTTTACATCAACACAAGAACTCAGATATGTAAAAGAGGATGACTTTGCAGACTTACTGCCTCATGTTAGACGCAACAACTTTTGGAAGTATTACAAATAGGTAAGCTTGCTTTTTAAGTTACAGTACTATTCCGTTACATCATGGCTTGCAGAAGTTCATAACCAATGTATATTTCACAATTTAAAAACATTACTGGGATTTGGATCTGGATTGATTTTCTGGGATTCTGCAGTTGTTATATTTTGTTGATGCCTTCAATTAAGTTCACATGACCCATGACTCATCTTACTTTTTGTAAATCACAGTAAATCTTGAAATCGTCCCATCATCTACCACTGAAGTCAGCAGCAACTGTCTATCAATCATAATCTGGATGTAAGAACATCTGTCTGCCTCCCAGCCTGTAAGGAAATCATGGCCAGAGTCTTTTAAGGTGCCATGGGACGTTATGCTGGTGGAGATTTGCGCTGCCATTTCATCTTGTAAGAGACCCTCACCAGGTGCACGACGGCAGATGGTCAGGATAATATCCGATGAGATGAGGAAGTATGAGCTGAATCCAACACGAGCGCAGTGCCTTGTAGTTTGCCGGAACATTGTTAACCAGTACCCAGGACGTTTTGCCGATCAGCGAGACAATGGACAGCTTCTACTGTAGATAGTGGATACACATCTTTGCTGATTCAAGTGAAATATCGAATCGAAAATTCTGAACCGTGCAAGCAGTTTTCATCAGCAACGTTCAGCTAGCCATGGACAAAAGAGAGGGCCTACTGACATATACGGATGTACAAGATTCCAGCCCAGCCTCCCTGCAGAACAGACTGAGGACACAATGGAGACCAAGCGTCAACAACTGGAAGGGATCTACAGTCAGGATGGCACAGCTGGTGCTGAGAGACCAGAGGTAAAGAAGCTCATTTCTATCTACAGCGGTCCAACATCAATGTTGTAACTACACCAACCATTGCATCTTTAAAAACCAAGTGGCCGTACTTGTTCAGTCAGAAAGGACTGTACTCCCACTTTGAGCTTCTTACTGATATTCCTGTGCTGCGCAGACTTGAACTTGCCATGGAAGAGTGTGGCAAAGCGATTGTGGAAATGTTCAAGACTAAACCGACAAATGCAAGGATGAAGGAAGTTCTTCGTCAGCGTAATGATGATGATGTCAAGCTGTCCTTTCAGGTCATGCTTCTTCTTCTGTCTCACTTTTCCGAAGATGTCTCAGGACTCATTGTTTTTGCAGATGTAGGTTCCCCTACACACAAACACATACACCTCTCTCTGTCTCTCTTTCTCACACACTCCTCTCTGACCATCTATCTCTCCCTCACTTTGCCCCTATCTCCATCTATTCCTCTATCTTTACCCATCTCTTTCACTATCTCTCTCTTTCTCTTTACCCACCCTGTATCTATCTCTCTATCTATATCTTCCTCTATTTCTACCTCTCTCTCTTACAGTGGAGAATATTACATGGTGCCATAGCTGTTAATGCATTTGTGCGTAAGATGAACCCTAATATAAATGATAAGTGTCCTTTTTGTTTAAACAGAGAAACAATATTTCATTGTTTTATTGACTGTAAGAGACTTTCTCCACTTTTTGATCTTTTTGAGAGTTTTTTTTGTTGTTGTTGGTCAAGCCATCACTATCTCTCTCTGTATCTTTCTCTATCTCGCTATCTATATCACCCTCTCTCTCTTTATCTATCTCTTCCTGTCTCTCCATCTCTCATTCTATCTATATATCTATCTATCTAACTCAGTGGTAGTCTTATGTCATTAATATTGTGTTTAATTTGTTCTGTGTCCTAGGTTTATGCCACTGCAGCTGACCTTGAGAGTTCACTCTCTATACCTGCTACTCCTCGTCTGATACTTCTTGGTAAGTTGGTTTTAGATGAGACATTTGGCATTTAACTGCTCTTTTAATGCTCCTTTGCCATTCTTTTTTTGTTCTTTCAATGAATTGTACTCATTACGCTTTCACACTACAGAGCCAAACGCAAGTGTCTTTGCTAGTTTAAGACAGACACAGTTGTTATTTTCCGTCCAGCGACCACAGATGTCAGCAATGAACATGATATCTATGATTGGTCTGATCCATGTGTGCCTACATTTGTATGTATTTACCTTTCAGTGTTTGTATTACAATAAAAAAACAGCTAATTTCCACACGGAACTATTTGTTTTCTTTCACTTAAGTGTTATCTGAATTATTCTGCATACATTCATTCCTCTTCTGCCGCTTATCAGGGGGCAGCAGCCTTAGTAGAGATGGCCAGACTTCCCGCTCCCTAGACATTTCCTCCAGATTTTCTGGGAGGATTCCGAGTCGTTCCCAGGCCAGCAGAGAGACATAGTCTCTCCAGAGTGACGCGAGTCTTCCCCGTGGTCTCCTCCCCATGGGACATTCTCAGACCACCTCACCAGGGAGGCGTCCGGGAGGCATCCGATACAGATGCCCGAGCCACATTAGCTGACTCCCCTCTATGTGAAGGAGCAGCGGTTCTACTCTGAGCTCCTGCCGGGTAACTGAGCTTCTCACCTTATCAAACCCCTGCACCACCATGCCGCCTAGCCTCAACTGGCTATCAACCAAAACGGCATAATGTCAACTCCTCTTTCCCTATTATAATGCCACCACTTAAAAGATGAACATGTGGGGCAGGCTTGAAACTTGGAACAAATGACAAACTGGTCAACCAAAAAAACAGTTTGTTCTGGTACCTTTAGCTTCTATGCCTCTGCTTTGAACAGATGGACCCTCTAGTGCAGGACTTTCAGGCTAATGTCACAAGCTTCCCAGAAATATCCTGAATAATGTAGGGCCCAGAGAAATCTGGTTCTATCCTTCCTTCTTTCCTCGTCTGTTTTCTCATGTTCAGCAAAAGAACCTCATCTCCTTTCTTATAGACTACATTTCTATGCATTTTCTGCACCTTTTGGCATACGCCACTTCCTGCTTTGCCTGAGTCTTTGCAATGGATTCAGCTGCTGTTTTCTTAATAACCTGTCTCACTTAACAGAACCTCAACCAAGAAATATAAAAAGAATAAAAGAGCATGCACTGTAATAAGAATAATCCCATGTTATTTTTTTCATCCAGTAAATGATCTGTTGAGATGTTTGTGGCTGGATGGCCACATGGACGTAGTGACATACTCCTTGCAAAAAGTGTTTTTATAAGTTAAAAAAAAAATGTAATAGAAATTTATGAAAAAGAAAAGTAGCTAATTTATGGGAAGAACTCACTGGCAATTCAGGAGGGACTTCCGAAGGGAACACAGCCTCTTTTTCCGTACATCAATCGGAATGGTGACAACTTTGTGGTGGTGTGCATATTAGACCTCAGTGAAAATAGAGTAGCCTCCAAAAAGACGTCCCGGTCATTCTGTTGCTTGTTCACAATTTTCTTCAGAGCTCTAAAATGTAAAAAGGGGAAAAAATGGAAGACAATGACAGTTAGGATGACCGGTAATTCATGGGCATAAGCAACAGCGAGTATTGAAGAAACAGAACACGCCATATTTGTACTCAAGCTACCTTATCGTACACTAGGCCAGAGAATAAACCTGTCATACAATATCAAAAAGGACAAGTTCAAAAGATATACCAGAGAGGCCTTTATGGGAAAAAAAAAAAGAATCTGAATTAAAAAGGAGAAAGAATTAAACATAAAAATGATAGTAATATCAATAAGAATTTTTAATCTTACACTTTCACAAACCTCAGACACCTATCAAAGCAATAAACTTGCATTAACGCATACAGATCATACATTAGCTAACTGCCATTAGTCTGATGTTTTGGAAGCGTTCACCTTGATACACTGCAGTGGCTGGACATCAGCCAGAGGGTTACCTACTCTCTGACAACTATCACAGTCCAAAACCTTAAACCAAATGTATTTAAACATGATTATGAGTATGTCGCTCGTGTAATTATTTTCAGGGTCGAGTACATTTAACATACCCAGTTTTCTATGTGACATGCCTTGCCAGTAAAATCTTTATAATGCCTGTATGTTCACCATATACGGCATTCCACTTGTCTTCCATAAATAAAATATAAACAGTTTTTGCTTGTTAGTATAAACAACATAATACAATTTTCAGACAAAGAATTACAAAGAATCAGGCCATATATTATAAACTATTCACAAAATACACATACATACATGTATATATTTTACAACACATATTTATGTTTCCAGAGCGTACATTTTTTAAAACGCTGTTGGTTTTCTTCTATTCTTTTTTTTAAACTTTGCTGCTCTTTGCATTGTCCACTTTCTGCCGCGACAAAGCAATTTCCCACTTGTGGGACTAATAAAGGATTATCTTATCTTATATATTTTTTATTACATTATGGCGAAGTCCAATAAAGACCGCATGCAATGAGTTAAAAGGTAAAACACTGGTGGTAGGATAATCTGATGAGTGTTTCTGAGCTATCAAAACACGCAACCTGTGGTTTATGGATAATAAAGTGTCATAATTAATCATATAAAGGGTAAAATGCTGATGGTAGGATAATCTGATGAGGTGGTTAATGTGCAACTTTATGAAAATGAGCAATTTTTTGGTGGATTCTAAATTGTATAGTGTGCATGTATATTGTACAGTGTACATCTTAGTTTGGGTTTAAGTGTGCAGTTTATACTGTACTGGGGTGCGTTTCCCAAAAGCATCCTTGCTACCGTCGTTAGCAACTTACACAATTGCTAATATGCAGAGCACAGTTTTTGTTTTGGTTTTTTTCCCGTATTTTGCTGCTCCTAACTGTGACTGTCCACTTCTGCCATGAAGAAGCAAATTTCCCACTTTTGGGACTAATAGAGATATATCTTAATGTGCTCGACAGCGTGGATGAAGCCTGGCTCAAAGAAGCGTTGTCTGTATTTCTCTCTACGCTTACCACAGTATATAATCGTTTACATGTTTCAATTACAGTTACACAAATATGAAAAAAAGTATTTGGTGCTGTACCGTGTTTTCCTTCAACTACTTCCACAAAAAGAGAGGTGTGCGATGGTAGCATGCATTTATGGGCGTGTAGCCACGGAAAACAAATATGGCAGTGCGCATGCGCAGTAGCCTTAGGTAGGACGTTTCGATAAGTAGAATGAAATGACAAAACACCGGACGGCGAGCCTGTCCGGGTTTATTTTAACGTCTCTCCTCATCAGTCTGAAATTCTATATTTAACGAATATAATCTGTGTTGATTAATATCAGTTTTATTTTGTATACGTTTTAAAGATACGAATCATTTCTCCTGTCGTCGAGGAGTTAAGTTACTCCAATATTGAGCCCTTCCAAGGACAACAAGGTGAAATGTGTTTAACGTTACCGCCGTGAAATTAACTTGTTCAGGTGTGTCTGTTTAGGACTGGAGCTGAACTTTTTGCGGGCCGGAGTTGAGGACCCCAGGGGCCTCTTTCAGAAAGCAGGTTAAGTGAAAACTCTGAGTTTGTTAACCCTGAGATAAGAGAAACTCTGAGTTTTCCATTTCAAAAAGGCAGGTTTGTCAAACTCGAGAAGTAGGGTAACTCAAGCCTGTTTCTGAAAGAGAGGTCACTTTAACTCAGAGTCAGTTACCATGGTAACTTAGTCTGTGAAACTAACCGGGTCGGGAGCAGGTTTTATTCTCTTAACTCAGAGTTTTTGCCGGTCTCCTCCCCTTTTTTAAAGACGAAGCGTTATTTCTTGCCGTAGCCTTAGTCATTTGGCCCACATGCCTACATTTCGGACACAAACAGAGAAGAAAGTTATGAGAATGGCTTGTCCGTTTTTGGAGGATCACATAGATGAAGAGGCTGCATTAATTCGAACAGAATTACATTTACGTCGAGCAAGGATTTTAGACCCAGAGTGGATGTTTTTGTCTTTTCCCTTGTAACGGTGGTATTGTGAGCTATTATGACAAGTAGATACTTGTCTGGCGCCCGAACATTAGTAACCAATTGTTGTTGTTTTTTTTCTTTTTTGGGGTTTCCATTTTTAAGTCAAGTAAAGTTTGAGAGCTGTCATATACATTGAAACGTGGTCTAGTGGTTCAGATACGGCGTCCGCACACGGGCGACCCGGTTCGCTTCCTGTATCCATTGGAATTTTTTTTGCTTAAATAACAAGTAAAACAGTTGTTTTGGGCACCGCTGTTACACCCCCTAACATTACATTTTTGTTTGAGCGTTACAGTTTTTTGTTGCTATCAATTAAGTTATGTATATCCATAATGTAATCCGTTCTTACATCACTAACATCCTCAATCCTGGCCGTGCTCTTACATTTCTCTGCTAATGGAAGCTTTCTGTATCGGGATGCAGAATAAGTAAGGACACTGTATGCATTTAAAAAACAAAACCTTCACATGCTCAAACCTTACCTGATTAAATTTAATTTTCAGCTGCTGACATGTTCTTAATACCTGCAGGATTGCATCTACTGTATATGAAAATTACAATTAGATTCAGTAACATAGTTTTAAGTTTTACCTTTGATTTTACTGCAAAAAATAATATTAGCTTATAATAATATTAATAAATAATATTAATATTAGCTTCAAATAATTAGCTGACCTTCAGCAGGGACATGTACTCTAAGTAATTAATGGGATTATTACTCATTCTAAAACTATTTTTCAAACTAAATTACGACAGAAAAATAAATTGGATAAATAGAATAGAATAAATAAAAAATAAATGGAACAAATTAAACGTATGTCATAATTCAGAGCTGAGAAGGCGTGCGGATCCATTTGCTAGCTTCTTTACAGTCCAGAGTCAGTACTGGCGGGTCAACAACAGCAAACGGGAGCATAGGAGGCAGAGACACGAGAATAATCCAGAGAGGGAAGCGTGGGTAGGCAACGGTAAAACCAGAACACAGAAACACGGAGAACTAGGGGAAGAGAACGGGAAAAACGGACATACGCTCTGCTGCCCCACGTCTTTAAAGAGAAAGCTGAGAGCTTAATCACACTGGGAGAGGTATGGAACTATTTGTTAAACTCTCACTTATCTGATACAGGTCTGGTTATGCAGTTGTGACAGATGTTGCGTTGTTTTACTAATAGATGTTTAACATTTTTCTTTTTTTTTTCTCAAAGTGCGATGCTGATAAACCATACCCAACCATACAGTTGGTAGAAACTGACTGAAACATGGCTTTCTCCAAGAGGGTTCAAGTCCTTGTCGAAGCAGATGGTGTGGAGGTGTGCAGGGGAATAGGAGCTGAAGAAGGGATACTTGCAGCCTTCAGTGCTTACTATGTTTATCCACCCTACGTGAAGAATACACTGACCTTCCTGCGGTATGCCATAGCAAAGATTACTGAGGTGGGTGGCAAACTACTTCCAGAAACTGCCACCTGAGAACATAATATCCTGTGCTAAAAATGTCACAACCATATCGATGCACAAGGAGTAGAAGGATGCTACTGAAAACATGGACAATGACGATGATTTTGAAAACACGGACTGTCTGGAGAATAATCTGGAGAATACTAATGAGCTACAGCCTAGTGCAGACGAAATGCATCCACCAAGTATGAATGAGCTTTTGACAAATAAAAAAAAAAATCTCTTCAGTTTTATTCTAAAATGTAGAGCGCTTCAGGCGCTTGATACGTACTCTGCTGATGATAAATGGTTTGTGATATTCAAGAATGTTTAAAACTTCAAATTAAATGTGAAGTTCTCTGTTTATGATCAAATGTTTTAAGGGTATGAAGTTACAATTAATGTGTAATGTGTGCAAAATATTGCTTTGTGATTCTTGATGTTCACAACTGGTTTTAGAAAATTTAGAATGTAATAGAAACATTTACTTACCATGAGATCTAGTGCTTTAAAAAAGTGAAATTACTCTCAATGTTACATGTTTTAAAATGGAAATACAGATTTTTGAATAGTTTATCTAGATGTTAATGATAATTTTGCTGTTTGCAATTTTTATAAAAGGTTTTACATGGTGATAAAGAGTATTAAATATGTGTTCACTATGCATCATCCTTTTGACAAATTGTGATAAGAGATTAAAACATATATCCAATGAAAAATGTGAGAATGTAATAGTTTTGAATGTTCAATAAATGTGATGGATAGCATTCTGGCCTTTTTAATGTGTTGTATGGAGTACAGATTTGCCATCACAAGATACAGAAGGCTTGTCACTGGACAGTACCCTGAAGAAGACACATTTGCACCTTTTTTAAAGGTACACTATAGTACCATAGCACTATAAGGTACAATTTAGTCAGCAGGAGGTATATATTTGCCTTTGAAAGGTACATACTGAAAGGGTACAGATATGTACCTGTGTGAAAGGGTACCACATGCGTACCCTTGAGGGTACTGCCCCAGTGACAAGCCATTGTACCCATGAAGGTGCAAATTTTGCAAATTTTTTCTGACAGTATAGGTAATATTGTATATTTTTATAACTTTGTATAGTATTTTAACTACCTGTATAGTTTACTTTATTTATTATGTATTTATCCATCCATATATATATATTTATTAATTATATGAACTGTTTGAATCTGTAAGATGGTGTATAAAAGATTGCAAATGTGTGTTTACTTCAAATTAAGTGTATGATTATGTATTTATTTGTATATATTATCTATCAATTGTATTTATTTGTTTCTGACCATCAATAATATTAAAACATGGTTTACCT
>JAUMHP010000007.1:2931606-2945799 GCA_032361065.1 Enteromius trimaculatus | reverse complement strand
ATATTGTTAGTTTAAACTTTAGTATTTTTTTTATCTCTAATTTAAGTGTAAGTTATTTATTAAATATCCATTTTATTATGATATTTTTGAATTTTTATACCAGTTTTAGTTTGTTAATCAATATCAAAGATTTTAAAAATAAATAATAAAATTTCCATACCTGGTAATATCAGATCATTTTAGATAGTGGATATTTTTTAGGTTGAATACAGTTTTTTTCCTAGTTGTATCTAAAATATTTATTCGCTAGAAATTATGTTTAAAAAAAAAAAAGATACAAATATCGAATATTTAAATGTGATTTCATACTGATTTTTCACAGCCTGTAATAACCCTGTAAAGCATGTTTCTACAGGAAGCACTTGAGATAACATCCTCCTCTTCTGTGTCTTCCTGCTGGTTTTGACTGACAGCAGCAGGAAACAGGATTTAGATTACAGCAGCAGATTAAATCTGAGATTACAGCTGCGACCCTCAGCAGTGTTTCCATCACACACACACACACACACACACACACTCCTGACGCAGGAGTATTCAGCTAGAAACAGTGTGCAGGATGACAATTTAACTTCAGATTAAAATGATTTAGTCTTCTATCAACACATTTCCAGCTTCACCACATTTGAAAAACTATTGATTTGAAAGCTCCCCAAACTCCTCAATTATGTATTCATCTCTTAATATGTAAATTATCTTCTCCATTAACATATTTGTTATCCATCTGCCTATATTTGGTGCATATATACTTTTCCAATTTAAAAGAAATGAGCAGTTTCGCTTGAAGAATATGTATTCGATCTCCTTAGGATATAAATGAAATAAACAGATTAATGTGTCAGATATATTAACATCAAGGATCTTCTAGGGTACTGTTAAGCATAAAAACCCTTAAACAACACTGAGAGGATGGTACTAAGATAAAAAAACACTAACATCAACATATCACAATTGTTACATGCATTGCTTTTTCAGTTTTAAAACATCAGCTTATTTGTAACATTTTAATTTATTGTGATCGTAACGTTTTAGTGTAATCTTCACTAACGATTATGACTGGATTAATATCTATATTTAAATTCACTCTTATCTAATCATTCTGTGACCAAACTGAGGATATGGGTGTTTGAGATGTTCTCCTGCTCGTCCCACTCTTAAAGTTCCACTCTGTTAGGCTATATTATGGAGAATGTTCAAAAAATATAAAAACATATCTGACATAGTTATAATTATGTTCTGTAGAACGAGAACTAAATGTTGCTCACTGAAAAAAATTCAGCTGATTTAGCTCATAATTTTCCACCCTGTTAGGTGTGTGGAATGTGAAACTAATAGAGTGGAAATTACAATACAATTACAGAATAAATATCAAATGTATCAAAACATGGCACTATCTTGCTACAATGCTGAAAAGATTAAAAACATGTTTCTTTTTTCCAAGAATTCTGAAGACTAAATGTTACCTGATACCAGGAACGAGTAACAGGGTGGAATATTTTGAGCTAAATCAGTTGTAGATTTATCAGGGATCGATGTTTAGCGCTCTGACCTCCTACAGATGAACATAACGTTTATAACTAATTTTTGATTGCACAAACATTCCCCATAAAAAGGCATAACAGGGTGGAACTTTAAGAGTGGGACGAGCAGGAGAACCTTAAAAAAAACTTAAAATAAAAATGGTATGAGTGACAGTTACATCCATTTGTACAGTTAAATTACAGCTAAAAAATAAACAGTATCACTTCTTTAAAATGATCTTAGGAAGCACATCCTAACAGGGTGGAAAATGAGTAAATTAATTGTACAAAAATAAATATACTTTCACATGATTTATATGTGTGAGTTTAGCCTAGTTCGTAATCTTTTGTGGTTTTTATCATTTGGTGGTTTATATTTCTAGTGGAAGGACATGATCAAATTAAACTCATATATCAATTAAAAGGTTTGTAAAAAACAAAATAATATTTTTTATGTCTATTATATCTGCTTAAATGATAAATTACACCTAATATATTTATATATATATATATAATTTCAGCAATTTCTTTTAAATATGTGACTTTTAGAGAAAATATGAGTACGTAGATCATAGAGACAGAAGTCACTGTATAACAGGATTGACTCGTATGTGAATTTATATATTAATACTATAGACATCTTGCACCTGTCATATCTTTACCACACTTTATGCTTTGATGCAGTCATCGTCTATTAAACGTACCACTGTGCTCATGTGACACTGCACATACTGAACTGAGACCTTTTATATTTGTCCATGTCTGCAGGAAGTGCACTGAAACAGCAGTCAGTAATGTTTTCTGAGGTCTGTAAGTGTGTGTGTTCTCAGGGCGGCACCATCATCGGCAGCGCTCGCTGTAAAGCCTTCACCACCCGCGAGGGTCGTCTGAGCGCGGCGTTTCACCTGCTCCAGCGGGGCATCACTAACCTGTGTGTGTGCGGCGGAGACGGCAGCCTGACCGGAGCCAACATCTTCCGCAGCGAGTGGAGCGGTCTGCTGACGGAGCTCGTGCGGCAAGGTACAGAGAAGAGCCGCTCGTCTGGAGAACCTTCTTTTGCTCCTTCAGATGTTAAAGACTCCACCATTTAGACTAAAAAGTTTCTTCTATGGCATCGTGAAGCACCTTTATTGCACACATTGTTTGATTTTACTGTAGAATTGTTGCGTTTCGTTCATATTCAGAATTGGTTTTAATTTAGTTTTAAGATTTTTTTTTTTTGTCATTTCCTTTTTTTAAATTTTTTTTTTATTTAATTTGACTTATTTCCAGTCGTTATTTTATTCGCTGTTGTTTTCAAAGTGTGTTAATTTATTTGTTACTACCATTATTTCAGTTTAAGTCCAGTTATAGTTTTTTACTTTCTTTAAATGGCTCTTATTTCTTCCCAATATTGTTTTTTCAAATTTCTGTTATTTCTAGTTAGTGATTTTGTTGTGTTATATTTTATTTTATATTTGTATTTCAAATTTTTTAAGTTCAATTATTTATTTTTATTTTTTGTTAGTTATTTCTTTTTAAATAAATGTAAATTTTTTTCCAGTTTAGTCATCTTATTTTTATTTATAATAGTTTTATCATAAAAAAAAAAAATGTTTTATTCAGATATTGAAAGTTTTAGTGTTTTTTTTGTTTGTTTTTTGTTAAACTTGTTTTGTTCATTTTTATTACAGCTCTGTTATTCTGTTTTTTTCAGCAACTGTTTTGTTTATTTGGTTGTTTATTTCAGTTTCACAAAAAAAATGTTGGCATGGGAATGATCTGAAATACAAGTTCAAGTTCTGTTTATTTCACACAAGTTAAACTTTTTTTAATTTAAATTAACATTTTGTTTTTAGACTTTAACATTACCTCTGTCCACTGAAACCAGAGCTTGAAACCGAGCCGGATCTCTTTTACTCTTTTCTGTGTCACAGAGTTACGCTCCACTAGCTTCACTAGCAGCATCAATAGTCTTCTGTTTGCTCTCCATTAGAAGCTGCCGAGAGCTTGATCACTGAGCAACAGAGTGAACGACGCGCTGCATTTGAATGAAAGTCCCCCTGCAGCTTCTGGTCTGTGGTGTTGAGCAGGATCTGGTGTGTTTGCTGTGTTTCAGGCCGGATCACAGACTCTCTGGCGCAGCAGCACAAGCATCTGAACATCGTGGGTCTCGTGGGATCCATCGATAATGACTTCTGTGGAACCGACATGACAATCGGAGCCGACTCTGCTCTGCATCGGATCATGGAAGTTATTGATGCAATCACCACCACAGCACAAAGGTCTCACACACACACACACACACACTAACACACACACACACACACACACGGCCAAGAGACACACAGGTAAAAATTAACTCATGTCACAAAAGGAATGCTTACTGCAGTTACTTCAGCTTTTCAGGGTCCAATCATAAATACCATAACCTGACCTTCATCTCATAATGATGTTCACATCACTTTTTGTCTTTACATTAAATAACTAACAATAATTCTTCTTCTTATTATTATTATTACTAAAATGAAATTACTTAATAATATTAATAATACTATTACTGCAAAATTTGACAACTAAAATGAATAACTAAACTAAAATATTATTTATATGTATTTTATTAGCATATATTATATTAGCAGCACTTGTATAATAATAATAAAAATAGTAATAAAAATTAATTTACTGTTTATAACAATGAATAAACTATTTTTCATTAGTTGTTTAGAGCTGCCATAGCAATCTAATTTCCCCTTAGGGATCAATAATTTAGTCTAATCTTACACCTACTATTATTGTTGATATTATTATTATTATTATTATTATTATTATTATTATTAATAATAATAATAATAATAATAACAATAATAATAATAATAAATAATATAGTTGTATTTTTTACTTTCACTTTTTTCTCATTGTGTGCAATATTCCTTACATTAAATAACTTAAGTTTTAATTAAATAAGTTTTTTTTTGTTATTTTAAACAAAGCAATGCTTTTATTATAGGATGCATTAAAATTGATCGAAAGTGACAGATAGGATGTTACGAAAGTTTTCTATTGCAAATAAATGCTGTTTTTTTGACTTTCTGTTCATCTGTGAATCCAGAAAAATAAAAGCTATGATGGTTTCCACAAAAACATTGAGCAGCACATCTGTGTTCAGCACCGATAATAATCAGAAGTGTGTGTGGAGCAGTAAATCAGGATATTATTCTGATTTCTGAAGATCATGTGACACTGAAGACTGGAGGAATGATGCTGAACATCACAGAAACACACTCTAACACAGATTCAGCTGTGCTGAGCTGAAGAGACTCACTCGTGTGTGTGTGTGTGTGTGTGTGTTGTTTTCAGTCATCAGAGGACGTTTGTGCTGGAGGTGATGGGACGTCACTGCGGGTACGTCATGTTCACTGCGCTGTTGTAATCTTCAGAAGGGCATCAGGTCTGGTTTGATCCGGTCTGGTCTGGTTCTGCAGGTATCTGGCGGTGGTCTCTGCTCTGGCGTCTGGAGCAGACTGGCTCTTCATCCCCGAGGCTCCGCCGGAGGACGGATGGGAGGATCACATGTGCGCTCGACTCGGAGAGGTGACACACCACGGTTTAGATTATATGTTCCTGGAGCACAGAGTCATCAGCAGCTCACGGATATCTGGAGAAAAAGACAACAATACACTGTATGGGTCACAATTAGACCAAAAATCATTAGGATATTAATTAAAGATCATGTTCCATGAAGGTATTTTGTAAACGTCCTACTGTAAATATATCAAAACCTGAACTTCATTTAGGCTAAGAACTTCATTTGATCAAATTTAAGAATGATTTTTCTCAATATTTAGATGTTTTTGCTCCCTCAGATTCAGATTGTCTAACCGCTGTATCTCAGACAGATATTATCCTCTCCTAACACACCAGACATCAGTGCAGAGAGGATTTGTTTGGTGCATACATCTCAATAAAAAAAAAAAAGAACCTTTTGGCTGTTTTTGTGCTCCAGGGTCACACTGTAGGGTATAGAAATCACTTGACTCTGTGTGTGTGTGTGTGTGTGTGTTTTGTAGAGCCGCAGTAAAGGCTCTCGTCTGAACATCGTGATCATCGCAGAAGGAGCCATCGACAAACACGGCCAGCTGATCTCCTCCAACTACGTCAAAGACGTGAGACTCTCAGACCGAGCTGTTCTTCAGTTCTCTGATGAGTTGAGCCTGATGTGTGTGTGTGTGTGTGTGTGTGTGTAGCTGGTGGTTCAGCGCTTGGGTTACGACACGCGGGTCACTGTCCTGGGTCACGTTCAGAGAGGAGGAACGCCGTCCGCCTTTGATCGAGTCCTGGTGAGGGCAATAACATTTATTGCATTTGATTTTTCTGTTTTTGTCGATTTATTACAAAACACTCGGCAGTGTTAGCATTTCACTCACATTTTCATTTTTAATATTTACCTTTATTGAACTTTTCACTTATGTTTTCTTTTTTTTTTTTATATATATATAATTTCAGTTAAGCTTTATTTTATTTTAATTATTGAAGAATATTTTTTATTGTTTTAATTTGAACTATTAAAACCTGATGCTAGTAAATATTAGATTTTGAGGGATGTTCTGTTTGCCCGTCCTGTGATGGGAACCAAACACAGACGCTACAATAGATGTTAATTCAATTCAGTTCAGTACAGTTTACACCCAAAATATCTAATGTTCATTTAAACTTTTAATAATACATTATAAAATCAAAGGTTGTCTGCTAATATTATTGAATGGAGCTATAATTAACTAACAATACTTTTTTTTTTTTTTTTCCAACATTAACATGATAGTTAAAGGTTAATATTCTTTGTTAGTGTGTGTGTGTGTATGTATGTATGTATGTGTATATATATATATATATATATATATATATATGAGACAAAGAAGTTAAGATGTCTGCATCAAAAGAAATTCACAAAAGTGATTAGTGTCCATAGAAAGCACTTTAAATGTAAGTAAAGTGTCTACTTTTAAGGTTTAAAAAAGTCTTTGGAGATTAAAATTGTCTAAATTTGGTTGAAATAATGTTCTGTTGTCATTCAGCGTAACACAATATATTAATCTGACTTGTACATACTAAAATATATAATAGAAAAAGGAAGCATATTACATTTTATTGTGTTTTAAATGAGCAAAAATCTTACTGACAACTGGACAAAACCTAGGAGTGGGAAAAATACAACTAATTAGTGTTTGGGGTGAAAGTAATTAGTCTTTTAATGTGTCATATTTTTGCAGCAGGTATGCCTGCTTTCTCAATCAGGTGTAGTGTCTGAAGCGGTGTGTTGATATTCTGTGTGTGTGTGTGTGTGTGTGTGTGTGTGTAGAGCAGTAAGATGGGCGTCGAGGCCGTGGTGGCTCTTCTGGAGGCGACCCCAGAGACCCCGGCCTGTGTGATCGGTCTCTCTGGGAATCAGGCCATGCGTCTGCCGCTCATGGAGTGTGTGAACATGGTGAGCCATTCGCCAAACACGCCTGACCTTTGACCTCCAGTCTGCTTGACACGCCTGACCTTTGACCTCCGGATAGCGTGAGTTTGAGCTTCTGTGTTTTTTTGCTTTTGTAGACGAAAGAGGTTCAGAAAGCCATGAACGAGAAGAGGTTTGAAGAGGCCATTCAGCTGCGTGGAAAGTGAGTGTTGTTGGTTCGTTACTGACTCTGTGAGATGGTTCACTGATTGAGACGTGATTGCAGGAGCTTTGAGAACAACTGGAACACGTACAAGCTTTTAGCCCATCAGAAGCCTGCTCTGTCAAAGGTAACCAACTCCATGACCTTGACCTCTTAAACACCGTATGCTTTCTTTTTTTTTCTGTTTTTTTTTTTTACCAAGTCAACAAAAAAACATAATTGACACTATTTACTTTTATAATAAATGTCTTTGATCTTATTTAGTTTTAAAGTGAATTAGTTCTCTTAAACGACCAATCTCATCCAAAATAAGTCTTTGTTTGCATAATATTTGTGTGCACTGTGTATGTTTATTATGTATATATAAATACAAACACATACACATAATAAATATACACAGAACACTTATATATGTCATGTAAACAAAAACTTATTTTGGATGTGATTTAATCATTTCACAGCATTACAAAAAATATTAAATAAAATGTAATTTGTCCCTGAAAACTTTATGAATGCATATTTTATTTATATGTTTTTTTTTTAAATGTGAATGTGAAAAAAACAATAACAATTTAACAATTATTATATTTAATATGCAATGCAATAATATAGTTATTATTATATTTATTTATTTATTTATTTTTAGTTTTTATATAATTATCTGTACATCTGTTTTATGAAAAATCGTGTATATATTTATAGTTTTTATCTTTGAAAAATTATAAATTTTTACAATTAAAATTTAGTACAGTGTAGCTATTTTATGTGGATAATATATGTATATGTGTACTAAACTTTTTTTATTAATATTCTAATTAAAATGTAAGTACTATCATGTGTTTGTAGAGTAATCACTCGATGGCGATCCTGAACGTGGGTGCTCCGGCCGCGGGGATGAACGCTGCTGTGAGGTCAGCGGTTCGAGTCGGGCTCGCTCAGGGTCACAGGGTCTACATCGTCCACGACGGCTTCGAGGGTCTGGCCAAAGACGCGGTGAGGGCAGCAAACACCTGTGCATTTGCTCGTTTGTGGATTATGATGGCTTCTCTGAGCTCCGCTTCACTCTGCAGGTGGCTGAGGTTCACTGGCATGATGTGGCAGGATGGACGGGGCAGGGAGGATCACTGCTGGGCACCAAACGGTCAGTGTGTGATCGTGTGTGTCTTCACCATCTTGACCAGACAAGACACCGGCTGACAGACCTTTCAGACGCTGCTGTGTCTGTTCGGTTTCAGATTAGCCCCGCCTACACTACAAGCTGATTCTTTTATACTGTTCTCAGTGGTTTGCATTGCTTTTATTTATCATAGTTAAGTAAAATTACAAGTAAAATACTTGGGATAAAATAAATGTTAACTAAAATAAGAAAATATTTCTTATTTTCATTTATTTTAACTTCACTAAAACTCAAAATGACAACGCAAAATTCAAATAAAAATGGAAAATATAAAAATAAAAACTGAATATTTAATTAAAAAAAAATAGTATCAATGATACTAAATGATGTGTGTATGTATGTGTATATATATGTGTGTGTATATATATAATTTTATTTATTTGTTATTTTTCCCAACAAAACAACTGGAAATGCTTTCGTTTTTAGTCAAATAAAACAATTAACTAATATTCTAAATATATGTATTTATTAATTTTTAAAAACTAGGTTTAATTTATATTGTAATTTTCACAATAATGAAAGTAAAATGAATTCTGAATGTAATAATTATGTATTATGAATGCATTCTTTTGTGTGTTTATGTTTGTTCAGAACTCTTCCCAACTCCTGCATGGAGAACATTGTCGCCAATATCGGAAAATACAACATCCAGTCACTGCTGGTGATTGGTGGATTTGAGGTGAGTGTGTGTGTGTGCGTGCTAGTGTGAGCGTGTGTGTGTGTGATAACCGTGTGTGTGTCTCCTGCAGGCGTATGAAGGAGTTCTGCAGCTGGTCGAGGCTCAAGGCCGTTATGATGAGCTGTGTATCGCTATGTGTGTGATTCCTGCCACCATCAGCAACAACGTGCCGGGCACAGACTTCAGTCTGGGGGCAGACACGGCCGTGAACGCCGCCATGGAGGTGTGTGTGTGTGTGTGTGTGTCAGTCGCTGAGGAACACTGATCACCGTCTGAAACCAGCTTCTCTCTGTCTGTCTGCTCAGAGCTGTGATAAAATCAAGCAGTCTGCGTCTGGAACCAAACGCCGCGTCTTCATCGTGGAGACCATGGGCGGATACTGTGGTTACCTAGCAACCACCACCGGCATCGCCGTGGGAGCAGACGCCGTCTACATCTTTGAGGAGCCGTTCAACATCCACGAGCTGGAGGCAAGATCACAATCACGGTCTCTTCTGCTCGCCGAGGCTGCATTTATTTGATCCAAAATACTTTAAAAAATCCTGAAATATTATTCTAATGTAAAGCAGCTGTTTTCTGTGTGAATGTGGGTTAAAGTGTAATTTATTTCTGTGATGTTCAGCTGTATTTTCAGCATCGTTACTCCAGTCTTCAGTGTCCAAAATTCAGCTGAACATCGCAGAAATAAAATACACTTTAACACATATTCGCACAGAAAACTGCTGTTTTAAATAAGAATATTATTTCACAATTTTTAAGCATTTTTTGATCAAACAATGCATTCTTGGTGAGCAGAAGAGACTTCTGTTCTTCCAGACTCTTCTGACCTGTAGCGTATGGTTGTGGTGTAAACAGCTCAAGCTCTTCCAGATTCTTGAACTGTTAGTGGTTCATTTTTAATTAAATTAAAATGTGCTTTTGTTTTAGAAAATCATAACTTTGAACCTTCTTACTGTTCCCTCTCAGACGAACGTGGAGCATCTGACGGAGAAAATGAAGAATGATATTCAGAGAGGACTGGTGTTGAGGTGTGTGTGTGTGTGTGTGTGTGTGTGTAATAAACCTGTCTGTACTGTTCTCTCCTGTCCTTCATCTAGCTGTGATTCACTCTCTGCAGGAATGAGAAGAGTCACAAGCACTACACCACCGATTTCATCTACAATCTGTACTCCGCCGAGGGCAAAGGCGTCTTCGACTGCAGGGTCAATGTTCTGGGTCACCTGCAGCAGGTGAGACGCCTGTCTAGTGATCCCGATGAGTGTGACTGTCCTGTTCTGAGCGTCACGTGTGGTTTGTGTGTTTAGGGTGGCGTTCCCACTTCGTTTGACAGGAATTTTGGCACTAAACTGGGAGTGAAGTCCGTTCTGTGGCTCACAGAGAAGATGAACAACACGTACAGACAGGGTGAGACGCACATCCACAGCCTAATCCTACCTGAACTCAAATAAAGATGACATTACATTGAAAATAAAATACAGATATTAAATTAAAAACTAAATTAGAAAATATTACCTTGGCAAGTAAATTGATAAAGCTAATACTGAAATACATTTAAAATTAAAGCTAAATAGAATAAAAAACAAAATAATATTTTTTATATATATATATATATATATATATATATTACAATACATTACAATATATTTACATAGACAATTACATTATAAAAGTAGTTTAATATAAATAAAAGCTAAATATAAAAATAAAATGGTAAATGCATAAACATAAAACTAAATAAAAATAAATTCATAAAAATGATAAAACCACATAACAAATAAAAAACACTGAAAAAAATTCAAAAATGATATCTAGACTATTTTTTTTAATTAAATCATAAATGCTTGTAACAAAATTACTAAACAAATTTCTAATAAACTAAAAACATCTAAATATATATTTAAAGCTGAAAATAAATTGGTTAAAAAATACTGCAAATAATGGAATTATTAACCTCCGCATAAATTAAAGCTTAATTATTTTTTTAAGAACTAATAAATAAATGATAAAAGCACAACAATATTACATAATTGAATAAAATATATATAAATATAAATTAAATATAAATTGTATTTTTAAATAATTCTACTACTAATAATAAAAGCACAACAAACTTAAAATAAACTAAAAGCTAATATGTAATTATTAATTATTTAACAAATACTATGATGGAATAAATATGTAATTTCTTTGCGTGTGTGAGTCTTTGTTAATTACACGCTCACGAGTTTGACTGGAGGAACCCTGATAATATTTAATAATGTTTTCTGAATAACTGTAATAATAGAAAAATGTTCCTGCTTGATAAAAGCTTAGTTGGATTCGATTTGAAGATGTGTTTGTGTGTGAATCACAGGTCGTGTGTTTGCCAACGCTCCTGATACGGCTTGTGTGATCGGCATGAAGAAGAAAGTGATGTCGTTCAGCCCCGTCACCGAGCTCAAAGCACACACAGACTTTGAGTAAGAGTCACATGACTACAAACATCTCACATCATCTACGAGCTCATTATGTGATAGATCCCAGGAAACCAGAGCAGAGGCGTGTTTTCTGCTCAAAATAACTTTTGAAAATGCATATTCTACAAATATTGTGCTGTGTTTCTGCACTACGGGTCAAAACTTAGGAGCACTTATGATACTGATAAGATCTCTTTGTCACCAAGGCTATTTATGTGATCTAAAATAATGTAAAAATTGTAAAATATTATTTTAATTTCATTCAGCTGTGTTCTGTGTGAATCTGTTTAAAGTGTAATATATTTCTGTGATGTTCAGCATCATTCCTCCAGTCTTCAGTGTCACATGATCTTCAGAAATCAGAATCATATCCTGATTTACTGCTCAACACACACTTCTGATCTGTATTGGTGCTGAACACAGATGTGCTGCTCAATATTTTTGTGGAAACCATCATACCTTTTATTTTTCAGGATCACAGATGAACAGAAAGTTAAAAGAACAGCATTTATCTGAAATAGAAATCTTTCTTTTTCAAAAACGTCTTTACTGGCACTTCAGTGGAGCCTTGCTAAATAAAAGTATTAATTTCTCTTATATTCTTTAAATCAGTTATTTTAGTGAGTAATGATGCTGAACATCACAGAAATAAATTACACTTTAACACACGTTCACACAGAAAACAGCTGCTTTACATTAGAATAATATTTCATGATTTTTGATCAAATAAATGATGAATGAATAAATGCTTGGTGTGCAGAAGATATCATTTTTTTTCTCCAAATTTGGCCTCTAGTTATTGAGGAAATGATGTGCAATATACAGTATTGTTCTAGTATCTGTCAATGACGCGTGTCTCTCTCTCTCGCTCTCTCTCTGTGTGTGTGTGTGTCTCTGTGTGTCTGTCTCTCAATTTCAATTTCAATTCAATTTCAATTCTCTCTGTGTGTGTGTGTGTTTCTCTCTCTCCCTCTCTCTCTCTGTGTGTGTGTGTGTGTGTGTGTTTCTCTCTCTCTGTGTGTGTGTGTGTGTGTCTGTCTGTCTCTCTCTCTGTGTGTGTTTCTCTCTCTCCCTCTCTCTCTCTCTCTGTGTGTGACTGATAATCTGCATGGTTTTAAGTCCAAATGGTGTATAAATGATGTTTTGCTGTCACTCTGTGAGAATGGGGAAATAATATTTAACTGGTGAAGTGGGGATTGAATTAATACAAAGAGTTTGTAATGTAATTTGATCTAATTAATGTGTAATGTAATTTGACGGTTAATAAAGTGTGGTTAAAAGTCTCTCTGTGTGTGTGTGTGTGTCTGTCTCTCTCTCTCTGTGTGTGTTTCTCTGTGTGTGTGTGTGTGTGTGTGTTTCTCTCTCTGTGTGTGTGTGTGTGTCTCTGTGTGTCTGTCTCTCTCTCTCTCTCTGTGTGTGTGTGTGTCTCTGTGTGTGTCTGTCTCTGTCTCTCTGTGTGTGTGTGTGTGTGTGTTTGCACAGACACCGGATGCCGAAGGAGCAGTGGTGGCTCAATCTGCGGCCCATGCTGAAGATGTTGGCCAAATATCAGACCAGTTTTGACGAGTATGTGACCGGAGAGATCGAACATGTGACGCGCCGCTCACTCAGCGTGGAGACCGGATTCTGAACTCTTCATCATCATCATCATCATCACACATTAACCCTCCATACCTCTGAGCCAATAAATCCTCTCATATTCATCTCGGTGTTTCTGCTGCATTAAACACATTATTAACAGAAGATCAGTGTTTCTGCTGCAGGTGTTCAGTCCGTCTGCTGTGCCTTTGTCTTGTATTTATTAGTTTTTAACCACTGGCCTGATGTAGTATTTCCTTCTCATACAAGTCTTTATATTTCAGTGGAGTTTGAGTTGATTTTCTGGTTTTGGGCACAATCTTATCTTTGTGTTGTGTGAATCACTCTGAAAATATTTGTGTATAATCTTGTTTTCTGTGATTAGTTGTTCGTAATCGTTGATGTTGTCTGTCGGTGAACTGGCACTGAATTATTGCGCTCTCTCAGTATTCTCTTTTTGACTGACCTGTAGAAATGCTGCCAATTTTTACCCTCGTATCATGTTTACAGATGAATATGTCTGAACTTGTAAAGATGTGCTTCAGTGATTAAACCTGACAAAATAAAAATAGATATTTTCTGCTGATTAACAAACATTGTGTGGAGTGTGTACTGTATTGATTTATTTTTAAGCATAAACCATGTTTACTGAAGCAGACCGCAAATTGTTTTATTTAAAATATTTAGTAATATAATAAATGTATATTTATATTCTAAATCTAAATTATACTGATAACAATGTAGTAAAAAATCTAAACAAAATTTTAAATCTAAATGCAACACCAGCAATTATTTACGCATACGATTTAGAAAATTATTTTAGTGACCAATTTAATATATTTGTTTATTGCTGAGCAGCATGAAATAATACAGCCAACATGTATACAACTAGCAGTGTTATATGGAGATTATAAATACGTAAAACATTATAATAATTCCACATTTCTATGTTCTTACACATTATTAAATATGCACAATTAACTAATTATTATTTGTTGCAATACTTTGAAGCAGCATAGACTTATAAAGAGACAATGCAATTATTTTAGCGATATTAATAAATAATAATTACAGCTAAGCCATTAATTTTACATGTAACATTTTTAATTAAACGTAAATCTTTCTTTAAAATGTAATAACACAC
>JAUMHP010000007.1:2877508-2900510 GCA_032361065.1 Enteromius trimaculatus | reverse complement strand
GTTTTGAGAAAACTAAATTGTGTTAAAAAGATTTATAATTCTGTTCTGAAAAAAAAAAAAATTATATATATATATATATATATATATATATATAGTTTTGTTTTTTTTTAAGCAAAAAAGCTAAGCTAAAAAGTACAAATGAAATAAATGGTCCCAGTGCGTTCTGTGTTGTTATATATTTTGTGATGTTCTCCAGCAAAGCAGACATTAAGCAAATATGAAGCAGGAAGGTGTAAGACATCTTAAATGTGCTTTTAAAGCATTATGTGAGCAAAAAAAAAGAAAAGTTAATGATAAATGATGCATGCATTTCCATTTCACTTATGCATTGCTGACCAATATGCATGATTAATATTTATTTTGTTAGTTATGCTATTTTGGTTATGCTAGAAATATCTATACTTACACTAACATCTATACTTGACCCTGTAACACTAGCAATCTCTATTCTATTTCTATTCTATCTACTGGTTTTCTTTATTGATATGAAACAAACACTCCTTACAATGCTTGCTTGCTTTTCAGTTTTACTCTTTTTATGTAGAGAATTATCCTCTAGAAACAGAATTGAGAATGTTTTAGTCTTTTAATATTTCTTTCTTTGCAAAATAAAAAAAAATACATAAACTGAGACCCTCTAACACCAATGTTCTCTGTTCTTTTTCTACATGTTTTCTTTTTATTTGATTATAAAAATAACAAAAAAACATTTATAAGTCTGTTATATAATAACTTCATGTAAAACTGTAAATGCAGGTCAATTTTAAAAGCAATTCAAAAACGAGTGTTTTTGGAGCGAGTCCAGATATTCTGTCAGAAATCTGTGATATTTGTCATCAGTAGAAAGTATTGTCTCTAGCTGATCTGACTCTCTCAGGAACTCACCACTTCTCTCTCCTCTTAACAAACGCTTTCTATTAAAAGTGGCTTTGAAACAAAAGAATTAAACTGTGATACTCTACAGAGCGTGAAAGTGGTCACCAACATTAGCCCTCACTGACCAAACACAAACAAAAGGCAACCAAACAAAAGGTGGAAGGCTTTATTCTGTAATTATTATGGATATTGAAAATTGTAGTTCTGTCTGTGAGTGCTGCTGTAAATAACCAGCCTTAGGCTTTAAGCATCAAAGACTAGTCACTAACTTTAAATATTAAACTGCCGTATGTTAAATCATGTGCCGTTACTTCATCTAGTTCATGTATTGTTGATCAGTAGGTGAACCCGTCTGACTGCGACCTGCTGAGATTATCCTGAAGCCGTCTGCTCTTTACCAGATCCTCAACTCTTTAACTCACAGATCCTATTAGTCTAGAACGGTTTCCCACTGACCGCCAATGCCAAACCTAGTTAACAAATCACGCAGGTCTGAGTCATCAGCTCATAAAACAGGATCATTTACACTAATAGCTGAAAAGGCAATGATGCGTATAATACACTTGATGATATACAGTTTAATTTTTTTTTTTTTTTTAATTGCACCCAATCTCCACTGAGCCCTGACCTCCAGTTCAGCACCCTGGACAGCAGCACCATGATAGTCAATAATACTCGATGATGTTCATTGAAATACAAACACGATTAATTGCATCCAAAAGAAATATTTTGTTTACGTAATATATATGTATGTGTGCTATGAGTTATTTGTATGTTGTTATCACGTATATTTAAATACACACATGCATGGATATAAATATATATACACGTATGTAACATTTTTATATTAAATATATGTACAGTATATAAGTATATGTAAATATTTTTAGAACAATATGCTGTTTGTGTTTATATTATGTAAATGAAAAAAATATATGTTGGATGCGATTAATCATCAAATGTCATTGATGTCAATATTTGAACAAACATTTGAACAAAATCACAAGACATGCAATAATAGTGTTATTAGACTTGATTAATAACTGTTTGTTAGCGGTGAACAAACGTTCTCTGGTCTTTACTCACAAAGTGTTACTTTGTTCATTAAAGCTTTTAGTTTTATGTTCATTTGATGTTTTTTTTTTAAAGTTACTTGTTTCAGAATGGTTAGAGAACATTCAAAAATAACGTTGTCTGCAGAATTATCAAATATTATGCTCGCTCGGTCTTCTCTGCATTACTATCTGAAAAACTTTCCCTAGCATGCTTTTGCTCTAAAAACCAAACCATGGTTAGTCAGTGTTGGGAATCACCAAGCAGACTTCAGCAGCTGTTTCCTCTGAAATCATCTGTGTAATCATAAGATATCGTTTACTGAAAGTAAAACCTTTGCACAGCTATGACAGAAAACACTGGCATGCTTTGAAAAAACTCAATCTTAAAAAAATGAAAGAAAGCATAAGCATAAACCCAAACAGGAAAGAAATGAGTGTGTGTCCAGTTCTGTATCCTCATGTTTTAGTGTCATTTATGAAAGAAATCAAATCAGATGTAATCCCATTTGCAATCTTTAATATTTTTATGAGTAACTGTAGCCTAATTACAGGTTTTGTAATCAAATTAGCCTACATAATTGAATTACATGTAACTACTTACTCCCCAGCACTGTTTATTGTAATTAAACCTTGGTAACCACAAGTGATTTACTTCACTAACCATAGTTTATGTGTGAGGTGTGAGTAAAGGATGACACATTAGACTTCTAATGGAGAGGTTGTTTAAAGAGGACTTGTGTGTGTGTGTGTGTGTGTGTGTGTGTGTGTGTCCTGACTGAAGCTGGATTATCGCGTCACGTCTCCGCGCTCAGTATTTTTAACCAGCTTTACAAGAGTCACTCAGCGGGAGAAGCGGCGCGTCGTAAGAGCAGAGCGGGCGTTAACCGGAGCCGCAGGCGGAGAACCGTTCATTCATGACTCTGTAGACACTTGGGAAGCCGTTATGTCTGTCCACAACCCGCTTCAGGTGGCGAACATCCCCTGGAGGAACAACAACTTCAGCCTGATGAGCCGCGACCCGCCGCTGTCCGACCAGGGAGAGACCATCATCGGCGTCTACCTGCTCATTCTGGGTCAGTCTCCTCACCTTTACAGTTTTATCCGGAACTTTCTACTCTGCTTAAAAAATAGACACCATCACACATTTTGGAGCTGGGTCTCATGAAAATGCTTATAAATAGTAGGCTACCCCAAACAAAAACAAAGACTCGTGGTATTGATACGCAAAACTGGACTTTTACGTGCATATGATACGAACATCGTTTGGCGTGCATGATACACCATTTTCTACCCCACAACTCTAATCGTACCCATTGCGTAGTGAGTAGTGGCCAATAAATCCTAATGGAATATAAAACAGAATTCAGAAAACCGTTTTTAATGGGTAAAAGTAGATGCTATGTGATATTTGTAATGGTATTTGTAGTAGAAACTATGCCCTGAAAAAAAAAATTGAATTTACTACAAGGTAAGTGGTTGCAAGCAATTTATTTTAACTACATATAAATAAACAACTTTAACTAACTAAGTTTAAAAATGTATTTTTTCAAACATTTGACAAGACAAAATAAGAGTTTCTAGATCAAAATAAACGAACAAATCTCATACAGTTATATTTTGTAAACACGCAGATTCAAGATATTTTCTTTCACGTTTCAGTCTTATATAATTGTAAGGATATCATATAGACAATATTAAGTCTTATTATGAAAATAAACACTTTTTATAAGAGAATATATCTGGTATTTACTTGTCAGTAAAGGTGACTTGGAAAAAATACAAGTAGATTCAAGAGATACCGTTTGAAAATAAGTGTTTAATTTTGATTCTCAGGTCATTTTATCCAGTTGTAAGGATATTATACTGAATATATTTAGAATCTATACGATTTTTTGTCAAGTCATCTTAACTGACAAGTTGTAAGGATATTATAGATAATATTAAGTCTTATTATGAAAATAAACACTTATTTTCTGAGAATATACATTGAATCTACTTGTATTTTTCCAAGTCAACTTCACTGACAAAATACAAGTAGATTCCAGACATATTCTCTGAAAACAAGTGTTTATTTTGATTTTCAGGAAAGTGTATCTAGTTTTAAGGATAGTACAGAGAATATAATTTGAACCTACTTGTATTTTGTTAAGAAAGCTCATTTGATTTTAAAAAAAAAATACAAGTAGATTTGAAATATATTCTCTGAAAATAAGTTTACAGTTTTGATTCTTACGTACTTTTATCCAGTTTTAAGGATGTTGTACAGAATAAACTTTGAATTTACTTGTATTTCGTCAATACAGGTAACTTGATAAAACAAAAGTAGCTTCAAGATAATGTCTTTAATCTCTGTTCATTTTCAATTTCAGATTTGTTTTAAATCTAGTTAGGGACATTATAGAAAATATCCGTTAAATCGACTTAGTCAAGTAGTACAACTTGACATACAAGATTATAAAGGTATATTCTCTGAAAACAAGTATTGTGTTTGATAGTTTGATCTATTTTTTAAGGATATGTAGATGTTTTTACTAGGAAACAACAGAAGTAGCTTATTGTATTATGGGTTTTACAGTGCATATGTAGTGCATTATACAGTTCATCTAAATGTTTTTGCATTTCTTCTGCTGAAGATGCGGGTGTAATAGTGGTGGTTAGTGTTAGTGATGAAGGAGTGGATTACTGCGGCTCAGGTCTGGAGATGGGGGAGGAAATCTGTCTGTCTGTCAGGGGTCATTAGAGAGAGTTCATCAGAATCTCCATTCAGAGATTCATTAAGACACGCACCACTGATTAAAACAACTGATTAAAATAATATAATTTAAATATATTGAAACAAATAGTTGGAATGTGATTATTCTGTGAGCTGCTGGAGTTCTGTACAGTGATCCTGCTCTTGTGTGTTTGTCAGGCTGGTTGTCGTGGTTTGGAAACAGCATCGTGATCTTCGTTCTGTTCAAGCAGAGATCTTCTCTCCAGCCCACAGACTATCTGACGCTTAACCTGGCCGTTTCTGACGCCAGCATCTCTGTGTTCGGATACTCCAGAGGAATCCTCGAGATCTTCAACATCTTCAGGGACAACGGATACCTCATCACCTCTGTCTGGACCTGCCAGGTACAGGAAGTGGAATCGTGGGTAGTGTGAAGAGCTCAGATAATGTTGTGTGTTCCTGTGGGGGGGTTGAATGACACACGCAGCCATCCATTCAGTCACACGTTTTAGAAGCGCCATTAAAATATCATTAACTCGTTTCATAATTGTGTGTCCGGTCATTAATTCAATTAAAGTCATTTTGATCATTTTTCTGCTGTCATCCATATTCAGTGTGTGTCCACATGCTTTCATCAAACCAGGTTTATTACAGTGAACTAGATTAATACAGTGGATGAAATAGTTACTCAATAAAGTTTTTAAAAAAAGTTTTTTTATTTAGTTGAACTTGAAGTGCTAAAATAAATAAAAGTAAATTAAAAGAGAAAAGGTTGGTTGGTTAATTTGGTTGATTGATTCATTGGTTTGTTTGATTGAATGAATGATTGATTTGAAAGATCGGTTGGTTGGGCTGCGTTCTCCGATAACGTTGACTCAAAAGGTACACCTTAACTACAGTTATACCTTTTCCACGTGTGTTCCCCGAACTATACCTTAGGATGGTGCTTAAGGTAAACCTTCTTCTTAGCAGGTGCTGTTCATTGATATCGATGCCTCGATGATCGATTGCACGCTCTTTCCTTCACAGCGGTATTGGAAAAGTATTGAGAAAACAATGGTCTTTGTAAAGAAGCGTTTTAGAAATAGTACAAACTGCATTTATCAGGGCTAATTTAAATATGAACATGCAAAAATAAATAAGTTTATTTGTTTATAATTTAGCAAGTACGCAATCCACACCCTCACGGCCATAAGTGTGTTAATGTTCCCCTTATGCCGACCCACCAGCCGTATAGCGTCGACCTCGATTGAAGTGCATTAGCCTATAAAACAGAATGCAACTTATTGCGTGTAATTTTTTAAAAAGAAAATTTATTCACATCATTAAATAGATGTCATGGTTTACACCTTTATTGGGAAAACAAAGTCCTTCCTAACCCTTCCCAATGCATTATTGTCAACTGTTTTTTTATTATTTTTTTCATTTTTTTTTTCAAAATAAATGCTTTTCTGATGTTAACTTAAGTATTTTCTGTATAAACATTCAAATTAAAGTAAAAATGTAAATGTAATACTAAATCAGATTTTATATTAAATGTTCATTTAAAATGTGTATGTGTAGTTAAACTGCGATGTGAAAAGCTTTTGCGTGTTAGTGGTCACGTCAACAATGATAAGATATAGCTAAGAGCGGTCCAGACCACCCTTACGAGCGAATGACTCACAGAAGGTATACTTAACTAAGAAGGTTTCGGAAAACAGGCGTTAACGATAAGGTACGTCTTAAGGTACAACTTAAGAACGACGTAGCGTTAAGGTGGTTTCAGAGAACGCAGCTTTGTTTGGTTGGTTGGTTGGTTGACTATTTAGTTGATTTGGGTGGTTGATTGGCTGGTTAATTTGGTTGACTGATTGATTGGTTTGTTTGATTGAATGGTTATTTTAGAAGATTGGTTGGTTGGTTGACTATTTAGTTGATTTAGGTGGTTGATTAGTTCAATGGTTTGTTGATTTGGTTGGTTAATTTGGTTGACTGATTGATTGGTTTGTTTGATTGAACGGTTAATTTAAAAGATTGGTTGGTTTGGTCAACCAACAAACCAACCAATCAACCAAATAAACCTTGTTGTTTGGTTGGTTTGGTTGGTTAGTTGGTTGGTTGGTTGGTTGGTTGACTGGTTGGTTGATTTGGTTGGTTGGTTGATTTGGTTGGTTGGTTGATTGATTGACTGATTGGTTGGTTGATTTGGTTGGTTGGTTGATTGATTGACTGATTGGTTGGTTGATTTGGTTGATTGGTTGGTCTGTCGGTTGACTATTTAGTTGATTTGAGTGGCTGATTGATTCATTGATTAAATGGTTTGTTGGTTGGATGATTTAATGGTAGGATGGTTGACTAGTAGGTTGATTTGGGGGGTTGATTTGTTTGATTGATTGATTGGCTGAATTGTTTGTTGGTCGGTTGATTGAGTAGTTGGTTGACTAGTTGGTTGATTGATTGATTTGTTGGTTAGGTGATTAATTGACTAACTGATTGATGGGTGTGTGTTCTGTGTCTCAGGTGGACGGCTTCTTCACGCTGGTCTTTGGTCTCGGCAGCATCAACACTCTGACAGTCATCAGCATCAGCAGATACATCAAGGGCTGTCACCCTAGTAAAGGCAAGAGTGTTTTTCTCACAGCCTGAGCTCGTCTGAGTCGACCTGCTCTAATTTGAGTGTGTGTGTGTGTGTGTTTGTTTACAGCTCACTGCATCACTAATGCCACCGTGCTCAGCTCGGTCATCTTCATCTGGTCAGGAGCCCTGTTCTGGTCCGGAGCCCCGATCCTCGGCTGGGGAAGCTACACAGGTCAGTCTGAGAGACACCATCTTCCCAACACCCCGCTATCACTGTCAATGTATATGTGTGTGTGTATACACATGCAATTATGTTACATAATTAAATTGTATAATTTTTACAGTCACAATATTATTGTTAAGATGTAATTTATTAATATAGTCATAATCTGGGTTAATTGTTGTGGTCAGATCGTGGATATGGCACCTGTGAGATCGACTGGGTCAAAGCCAACTACTCCACCATCCACAAGTCCTACATCATCTCCATCCTCATCTTCTGCTTCTTCATCCCTGTTCTGATCATGCTCTTCTCATACATCTCCATCATCAACACCGTGAAGAGAGGGAACGCCATGTCAGCCGAAGGAGACCTGACCGACAGACAACGCAAGATCGAGAGAGACGTCACCATCGTGAGTCTCAGCCCAGCCTCAGGAACATTTACCTTAAATATTACTAGATACACAAAACACTGCACTGACTTATTACCATTTTAGAATGAAAATAAAAGTATGCAATGCTTTTTTTTTAAGTTCTTATTTTAAAGTATATATTAAAAATATGCATTTATATAAATATATTGTAAAATGAAACTAATGGCGCTATGACACCAAAACAATAAAGCACATTACAAAGCAGTGGACACATAATTACTGATGATCATGACTTAGTTCTGTCTTTTTACAAACAAAGTAGTTAGACTTTCACAACGACACACAGCGTCTCCAGAACATGGCGCCCGCAGCAACACTACAGACACAATAATAGCTCCGCCTTCTTCCTTTGTGGAAACATTTGGGTGGAGTTTGAAAATATGAAAGTGTTTAAACGAGTTGTTTTAGGGGGGTGTGGACAAGTCAATATCTCTTTGGTTTTGAGAATTTAGTCTTTGGAACTTAATCACATAATATGACCCCTTTAATGTTTTTTGCACCTTTTTAAGGCTTGTGAATATACAATTTGTTGATAAGAATTAAATTACTCCGAGACATAAACTCTGCTGTGTTGTTGTCAGGTGTCTATCGTGATCTGTACGGCGTTTATCCTGGCCTGGTCTCCGTATGCAGTGGTCTCGATGTGGTCAGCCTGGGGTTTCCACGTCCCGAGTCTCACCAGCATCTTCACGCGGCTCTTTGCTAAATCTGCCAGCTTCTACAACCCTCTGATCTACTTCGGCCTGAGCTCGAAGTTCCGTCGAGACGTGGGCGTGCTGCTGCCGTGCGGAGGAGAGGCCAGAGACGCCGTCAAGCTCAAACGCTTCAAGAAGATCAAGGCCAGGGCAGACGGCCAGAGACTCAAAGCCGAGGAGAACAGAGACTTACCCAAGAACCAGAGGAAATACGCCCCGGCAGACCCCGCCCCCAGCCCTGACTCAGGTGTGGGCAGTCACCTGGAGACTCCGCCCCCTGCAGGTCAACAGGTGTTCTTCATCGACACACCTGAGCCTGAGCCTGAGTCTGAGTGTGACCGGCTCTAGATCTACACTGCTGTTTTTATTCACCACATACAAAATAAAAGTCTCTGTTTATATTATACATGACCCTGGAGAACAGAAGCAGTTATATTTATATCAATAGCCAACAATACACTGTATGAGTCAAAATTATACATTTCTCTTTTATGCCAAAAATCATTAGGATATTAAGATCATGTTCCATGAAGATATTTACTAAATGTAATATCGTAAATATATTCAAACTTTATTTTTGATTTGTAATATGCATTGCTAAGAACTTCATTTGAGATATTTAAATATTATCTAAATATTTTCTGAATATTTAGATTTGTTTTGCACCCTCAGATTTCAGATATTGTCCTATCCTTACAAATAAGACATCAATAGAAATATTATTTGAAATCATCCGAATAAATAATCTATCTCAATTAAAAAATATTGACTCTTATAACTGGTTTTGTGCTCCATAATTTATTATTATGGATATGTAAAGACACACACATACAATATATATTTAAAATATATTTACATATATATTTATATTCATATAACTTATCTTTAATATATAAACATAACATTTTTCTTAAATATATGAATGCATGTGTGTGTATTTCTATATGCATAATAACTATACACATATTATGTAAACAAAATGTTTATTTTGGATGCGTTTAATCAAGATTAATCCATGCTCAACAGAACTTTTTATATTTCAGCTACTTTATGAAACGTCACGATAAGCATAAACAGCATGAAAAGCTATTTTTGTAAATGATGGATGTAAATGTGAACTGTTGTTTTTTAAATAAGTGTTCATCAACATTAATAAAGACAGTTTTGTGTTTATGTGCAGTTCATCACATTTATTTTCTTATTGTGTTTATTAATCTTAGTTCATGTTAATTTCAACATTTACAAACACATTTTTTTATATTAAAATAAACACGTTTTGATTTAATGTAATTCAAATAAAAGTTATAAATCATGCATTTTGAGTTTATATGTAATTCATCACTTTTTTGAGTAAAGAAATGAGTAACATTTAAAAAAAATTATGAATCAAAAGTATTTGTGGTGTAATGCATTGCTTTCATAAATAATTGTAAACAAAGTTGAAGTGCATTATAATATTTTCATATGTTTTCTGAAGGTTATTAGGCGTATTATAATGCATTATAACTGTGGTTACAATTACAAATAATGCATTTATGATCTTGTAGATATTACATACACATGGCAGAATGAATGCACTTATATAACGCATTCAATATTAAGGTTTCAACTAAACACTTTTTCTTTAATCTTAGTTTAAAAAAACAAAAAATCAAAAGTTATATTTGTAAACTTTATTTAATGACGAAAAATAAATGTAAAAAAGATCGAATCAATTAAATTAAAAAAAGTTCTCAAAAAAAAAAAGCATTAAGATTAGTATTATTATTATTGCCTTTGATGATATTCAGTATGTGTTATATTTATTTGCTCGTATATTTATTCACCGAGTGATTTACGTAGAATTATTTTAATAATGCTTAACATTAGAAGCTGGCTGTGTGTCATCATATTATTTCAATGGTTTGTAGTAATCATAAACACACTGCTTTGATGCTCAATAGTTTATTGTGTTTTGTTCTTCTTGTAGTTATTAGCAGATGAATCAGTCTGGCATATTTACAGAAAGCAGCTCATGCATTATAAAATAATGTGCTTTGAATGAAGCCGTGGTCAAATTAAAGCCTGCATTTTTATGTTTGTATTTAATGAAAGCGATTGATCATTGACGTGATCAGAATAAAAGCAGGAGTGACAGATGATGTCTGGAGACTCATAATGATGATGATATTTCATGTCTTGTCTTGAGGTCTTGAGGTATATATTTTTAGCAAAACCAGCAAGCATTTAAAATCTGAATAACTAAACCCATATTGCTTTTATTTCTTTATTAATTTTGAGTATAACGACTGAAAAGTGTACATTATACACTGCTTTTAAAGTTTGGAATCAGTAAGATTTTAGTGTAGGCTTTTATTTATTTATTTTTATTTTTATGCTCACAAAAAAGCTGTATTCATTTGACTTTATATATATATATATATATATAGTAAAATATTATTAGATTACACTGTTTCAAATAATGGTTTTCAATTTTAATATCCTTTAAAATATATAATTGTAATTTAAAATATCATTTTTCAAAATAGAAAGAAAAGGAACTTTTAAATTTAACTGAAAAAATATGAAAAAATACACTTAAAATTGTGAAATATTATTCTAATGTAAATCAGTTGTTGTCTGTGTTCTGTGATGCTCAGCATCATTCCTCCATTCTTCAGTGTCACATGATCTTCAGAAATCAGAATAATATATTGATTTACTGCTCAACACACACTTCTGATTATTATCGGTGCTGAACACAGCTGTGCTGCTCAATATTTTTGTGGAAACCATCATACCTTTTATTTTTGTTCTTGCTTTCATTGCATACTATATAATAGAACTACTTATGTAACGGAGAAAAGGATATATATATATATATATATATATTTCTGGTAATGATCAGTTTAGCAGTTCCTAACTTATATGGTTTAATGGCATGTATTAAACTGATCCTGCAGCACCTCCTGGAGGCCAAACCGAGCTCCTGCAGCATCTGCAGAATCAATTCCTGAATCAATTGAACCAATCGATTTGAAAAATGATTCACTGTTCCTGCTGCTCAGAAACCTTTTACGAAACAATTTATTGAATTTATTTATTTTGTTTATTGAAAGCATTATATATTACATGCAATTCAGTTCTCTAATACCAAATATGTCTGTTAATAGGTGTGCAAGAGTTTTGTTCGTGCTGTAGAGAGCTCGTCTAAACAGGCCTGTAAGTGTAACTGATTACTACTCGTCTTCAACACGTCTTATTAAAATATACACAAATGTAAACATTTCGAAACTACGTCTGGTTTACTGAAATCACGTGACTGTCGGTTTGATTCGCGCTTCGAAACAAATGATTCAAAAGATTCGAAGCTTCACGAATCAGTGCTTCTACTAAAACCATGACTTCATCATCTTATACTAGACAAGGACAAGGAAAATAACTAATTTGGCTCTGAATGTCAAATTATTATTTTCACCCCTCTTTCAAAATAGTGCATTACTCAGTAAATATACATTTACTATTTGCCTTTCATCACTATAAATGTTTATTTTTATTTAGAAAAAGTATTAGCAAAATCACAAATTTGAGCTGTGGACCTCTGGTTGATTTGACACCCAATAAACTACTTTTAAAACGGGCTAATTTTAATAATGGGTCAATCCGTGTCAACTCAAACAGAGGTCCCCAGCTCATTTGTTTAATTTTAAATCATTAAATATAATTTCCACAGGTTTTAAACTCACAAGTGTATAAATTTACCAGAGTTTTCCATCAGCGCAGGAACCTGTAAACAGAGACAACTCACAAACACAAAACCCAAACGCATATGAAATACAACATATTCTTTTATTATTGTATTATATTGATAAATGTCCATCTGAGGGAAAAAAAGAGAATACAACGAGAAATCAAGAATAAACAGTAATATCAATAATAAAATATGTACAAGAGGAGTATAGCATTTATTAACACGATCTTTCCGAACTCTCTCTATACAACCAAAGAATTAAAAGTTCAGTGACAGCTCTATACAGGCGCGTCCCGTCATGACGTCATCGTCCGACCGTCCAATCAAATCGCGTCATCGTTCCCTTCAAAAGCTCTGATGTTTCCGGTAAGCACGTCAATCGATCAGTAACCAAATAATCAAATCGCGTTGATCAATAGCACTTTAGTATCTTCAGTAGCCGAGTCAGCTGTACAGTTCCCATCTCTGACCAGCAGGTGGCGCGAACTAAACTCTCCCACACGACTAGTATCACAAATATCGGTTAATCTTCACGGTTAGCTTCGCAGGTTAATATACACTGTATTCTGGTTCATAAATAGATTGTTGATCAATACTTTAAAACTATACATACTGAGATTCTTTCTTATATATCTAAAATTAATACGCACCAAAATGAACGCAATCAGAAAATATATTTACTAGTACGAAAACACGGACGCGCACGCACACGGTTCCCTAGCAACGTCCCAAACCAGCGCTCTGTGCACGAGCTTAACGTCAAACGCGCTTCGGATTTAAAGGAATAGAATGCAAAAATGAAAAAAATAACCATTTATTCACCATCATGTCGATCTAATCCCGTTCTTTTTATCTGCGACGGTAAAAGTGAGGCAGCTTTTGTCTTACAAAACTTAAAATGTAAAGGATGCTCCACATGGGTTTTGTGTGGAAAGCTGTTTTAGCATTTGGATAAATTCTGGTATTCTGAGAAAAAAAAAACATTGTGAGAAAAACTTTAATTGCGATATAAACAATTCTTGTGAGATGTAAACTCTCAATAGAGTTGTGAGATGCATTTCCGAGCTCATAATATATAAATATAATTGCGCGATATAAATAATTGCAATTCTAATAATTTTTTTTTATAATATTGAGTTTACAGCTTGCAATTGATTTTTATTATTTCCACCATGGAATGAATGAAAAAAGGTAATTGCGAATTTTTATTATCATGCAATTCGAATTTAAACTTGCAAGTCAGAATTACTAGGTATAAACAAAATAAACTCAATCAAATATTTCCTTGTATTCCGATTCATTTTGATTTTACATCTCACAATTCAGAATTAAAAATAAAATGTAAAAAGCCATTGCAACTTTTTAATTGCGCAGTTTCGATTTTACTCCCGAATATTGAGTTAACATCCTGCAGTTTAATTTTCGTAACTTCTGACATGGAATTGTAAAAAAACTTTTTATCTCATGATTTTAGATCTTAAAATTCCAAAACTTCCACGTTTTTTCGATTGTTTTTAATTCTGTCGCGAAAAAAATTTTGTGAGATGTAAACTTCGCAATAACCACTCATTAATCGTAGGAAATGAAAAACTATAATTGTAAGATACAAACCCATATTTTTGAGTAAAAAGTAATTTTTCTGACAATTTTTTTTATCGCGTGTCAGAAACAAGCTTCCATAGGTTTGCAGTGACATGAAGGTGAGTAAACAGTGATGGATTTCACGTTTGTCTAAACTAGTCCTTCATCATCATTTGGTAGAGTAGCAAACTCGCGTCACTTTTCACAGACCTGAAGGAAACGCACAAACACTCGCTTGTCTTGTAGTGCTCATGTCATCAGTTAAAGGCAAACGATTCCCGATAAAAGCAGAAAATCTCTACCCTAGCAGTTAAAAACACGCAGACACACACACACGCGCGCCCAGATAGTTCAAGTAATCACAGACAAATTCAAATAAACCAGAAGAGTTTCAAATAAAAAACCTCAACCTGCAGGAGACTCGGGTCACGATCTGTTAGCGACCTCGAGCACCAGTCACACAATGATAAAAAAAACACTAGTATCCGCTTCAAACTATGACATATAAAATACATTTGAAATAATTTTCAGCTAATACACAAACCACCACCTGTGCAGGTAGAGAAGGTGAGGATGAGCGAGCGATGCTGACGTCAGAGGAATCAGATGAAGGTGTTCATGTACGTGACGTAGCCGCTCGCCCCTTCCTGAAGCAAAATTCTAATGCATTTGGCATTACAAGCAAAACAAGTCAAAAAAAAAAAAAAAAAAAAAGAGAAATAGGCAAAAAAATAAATAAACATTACAACAGATCTCAGACAAATACAGATATCCGAATCATTGTACTTTTGAGTACAGCTTGTCAAAAACTGCAACACATTCAAACTATTATAAGACTTCTGCGATTTATCACTTTGACTAAGTCCAACCAATATTCAGCAACGGCTCTAAATCTAAAAATTTGTGTTTGTTGGTACATCACAATGTTGATTTCACAGAACAGGCGGGTTTTACCGGAATCGACCCTCAGGAGAAACTGCAGGTAAAATAACAGCTTAAATATTTAACGCAGCACTAAATCGAAACGCAAGTCCTGATGGAGAACGGCTCTGGAGCTTGAATCTCGAGAACATCATCCGGGACGCATTTCACCACAAAATCACAGAAATTATAACGTATTTAGACCGAATAGTTTGTATAACATTCCGACATTTTTAAAAATATGTCACAACGCAAAAAAAAGATTAGCTTTAGTTTCTTGATTTTGAGGCAAAATAAGTGTCTGAAATTATATTTGGACACAAACGTGTAGAAATTTAGTACTGCGAGGTTTTTTTACGTTATATTATATACAATTTGAATTCATCGTCTGCCAGGCAAGAGAAGATTCTTTTAATTCAATGCATTTCGTTTCACGTGTATCCCATCGAGATTTCATGAGAAACTTGAATAATTTGATGCATTTGGTGAGTTTAAAACATCGACAGGGCTGTGCGGAATCCGCGTTTCTCGAGACTGTTTGTAGCAAAAGGCACGTCGTTAAAAAAGGAGCGAACGCAAGACGGGAAAAACCAGAGAGGAGAGCTAAGACCGCAGGAGTGTTGGGAAGCAGCCAGCTTCCTGTGAGGCTGAACGGAGGAGGTGTTTGGAGGTTCCTCTGGCGTTCCTCCGTGTTCGTCGACCTCCCCTTGAGCACCCAGGCCTGCCCGGATCATCAGAACGGTCCCTGCGAGGTCAGGCCTCGCCGCGCATCAGTTCGTGGAAGCCGCTTTGGTCGGAGATCAAGGGTCATACGAAGACTTTGGCGAGGGCGTCGGCTCCAGCGCTGCCGATGTAGCACTTGGTGGGGTGGAACGCCACGTCGTTGATGGACTCGTCGAACTTCTTCCTGTGGGCCGTGAACTCCTGGATGCACGTCTTGCTCTCCATGTTCCACAGACGCACCGAGCAGTCGTGACCTGAGACACAAGCAGGGACATTATTAATTACCGACATAGTTTTCTCATAGACACAAACATACCTAAATAAAAAACTGTTTTAGTGACTAAAAGGAAAAAAACTTGCTGTCAAACTATTTATCGCATCCAAAATAAAGTTTTTATTTTATTTTTTTTACATAATATATATATATGTGTATTCATTATATATATATAAATATATATATATATATATTTAAGAAAGATATGTTATGTTTCTATCCTAAATATATTTATACATGTGACCACAAAGCCAGTCATAAGGGACAAAATGTGGAATCTGAGGGTGCAAAAAATCGACTTCTTACGCCTGTTTCACACATACTCCGTATGCAGTGCGTTTGCGTTGCGTATTTTTTTCCGCACCCATGTTAACGGATCAGAGCGTTCACACTGCAGGCGGTTGCTGTCCGGCAGTGCGTTGCAGGTGCGGTGCGTTTGCAGCAGTGCAGCGATCGTTTCAGCACAGAGTCTATTTTTGCTGTGCTGGAATCCGTAACAGCAGATTGTTTGTGGTCAAAATGAACATGGATTAATGGAAATCATGGAAATACATAAATGAGCACAGTACTTCTATAGAACTTGCATAATGCGATCAGATATGTTTATTCCCTACAAAAATGACTTTTTATATCGTTGGAGGAAGAGGAGTTTAATCACATCAGCCAATCATTCTGAAGTATTTCATGCGCTGGTCACTGTCAAGACGAAGTTCTGAGACAAGGTGGTAATATGCTTCAAGTTGTCTTCTCCGCTGGTTAAGTGGATGTAAGAAGGCATTCAGAAATGTCAACAGATGAGAGCAGGATGTGACCGAGCCCGACACAAACCCGAGCATCCTTTCTAAATATCTGTTCGAATCCATCCTCTAATACAGTAGCTTCCTCGAGCAAATCGTGCAGAAACGCTCTCTCAGTTTCTTGTACCAACTGCCAAAAGGCTTGCATTTCTACTTCCTTCAATCCACGCCCAGCGTCATTTATTTTTGAGTCCTTTATCTATTGCTAGGACATCATACCCAGGCTTCATAAACTTGCGCTCCATTTTTTTTCTCCGACAACGCTAAAGTGACATTGAGGTATGGGTGTCAATAATACCGTGTTGCAAGGACCTGCCCTTCTCTGCTTCTGATAGGCTTGCAACGTTAGTTAAAGCTGCGTTCCTCTCATATGATTGGTGGGTGAAATAAATTGGCTCGAAAATATTAAACCGCATGCGCAGGCTTCTAAAATTTAATTTTTTTCCCCTCACGGCTACAGGCCGGAGATCCTTTAAGCCCTGCATAGATATAAAAAAGCACAACCTGATGTACTAAAATAAGCAAAACAGAAAAAAAATACATTACAAGTCACTGAATTGAAGTCATTGACTCAATGTGTTCAAATAGCAGACTCAGAACTCTTTCGGTCTTTATGAATGTGAATCACCAAATAAGTTCAAAAACGTAGATTTGTTCAGAAACGAAGTGACTGCAGTTATGAGTCTTGTGTGACCTGACATGTTCATGAGTACTTACTACCAGACATCAGATAGAGACCGTTGGGATCCACCGCGAGACTGGTGACAGCGTCCAGATGAGCGACCATAGAGTGAATCAACTTGCCTGAGAAGAAACAGCAACATATATGAATATACAGACAAAAACATCAACAGCTTCTCTAAGACAAAGGATAAACAATACAGATTTATTTTCACAGACACCTTTGCTCAGATTTACCAACGGGGCCAATATTAGTGGAGTGCACTGTATATATATATATATACACACACACATATACACACACAGTGGGTACGGAAAGCTGATATTTCACTTTTTTAATAAATCTGCAAAAAAATGAACAAATGATTTTAGCAAATGGCTGCAATATAACAAAGAGTGAAAAATGAAGAGGGTCTGAATACTTTACATTCCCACTATATATATGTGTGCTTGTGTGAATATGTACAGGTGCATTTAAAAAATGTAAATCTCACAGTATTACATTTTTTGTACTTTCTTGTTTCTTGCAAACATTCCTGACTGACAGCACACAATTAAAAAAGCACGTATGTCCTAAAGAAAAAAGTCACCTGTGTTATTGTCGTAGAACCGGATGTGCCGGTCCTCCTGTGCCGTGATGGTGATGGGCAGCGTCGGGTGACTGAGAACCTTATTAATCTGACACGGCCCATCTGAACAACAAACACCAACATCAGACAGCATCATGGGACTTTCCAATCAGTGATGGCTGGACTACTATGATTCCAATTATTGAGATTCCTGAATAGGTTTTTTAAGTCTAAATAGAAATAAACTGAAAGGGATAAAGAGTGTTTTGGCTGAACCCCGTGACGAAGATCTCGTACCAGGTTTTCCGGCCGCTAGCGACTCGAGCTCCAGCACCAGTTGTCGGGTCTCCATGTTGAAGATACCCAACCTGCCGTTAGTGAAGGCCGTGACCATGTGAGCTGGATCACTGCACACCAGATCCACCGACGACGGCACGCCCAGCTCTGAACCACGGAAAACAATCCTCTCAGTATAATCACCAATCAAAGACAAACTGGAAAATGACTCATAATGAGCTTAAAATTAATTACATTTATTGAAGCCCCCAAGAAGCCCTGGTTTAAAGTGAATTTATAACAGCTAAGGGGCGCTATTATTACTTTTATAAAACCGCATCTGTAGCAAGGTTTCCCAAAATAAAACAAAGCAGATACAATGTAATGACATTAATAAAAACATGATTCTTCCTCCAAACAATGTAGTTCAGCAGAAACAGCTGTGCTTGGAACAAAGTGGCTGCCGAGCAACACACAGATGTAAACAAAGGTGCATGTTACTTTGTAATTTACAACAGCCAATCAGAATCAAGGACAGGAACTATCCTCTTTATAATGTTAATTTCAGAAAAAATGTGTTAACCTTTTTTTAAATGATTTACAGAACTAAATAAAATAGAACTCATTTCTTGCAAACCGTGATGTGTTTTGGGGTGTGTGTTCAGTACCTCTGTCCTCGTTGAAGACAGCGATGGAGGGCGAGGTGTCTGCTGCGCTCCAGAGTCTCACCGTCCCGTCGGCGGAGCAGGACAGCAGTCTGTGATGAGCCGAGCTGTACACCAAACCCCAGACCGCATCCGAGTGTCCAGACAGAGCCCCCCGCAGCACCGACGGCTCTAACACACACACACACACACACACATAAGTCCACAAGACAAGCAACAAAACCAGAACCCAAATACCTTGGGAAGTCATTTTGCAAGACGAGAGAGGTACAGAATACTATCATAACTTCACGAGCAGTGCTGGGAAAGTCACTCCCTAAAAAAGTAACACCTTTTTATAAGTAATGCGTTACTTTGTTATTTATTTTTTAAGGTGAGACACTGCACTGGTTTTTATCATATCACCTTGTATCATATCATCTCAATTTATATCAATAGATTTCAACTACAATACATATTTAGAGAAAACGGTTTTTAAAAATGAGTTTTTCCTCCTACACTGAGCCACATCTCTCCACTACAGTATCCTCACACACACCAGTGTTGTTTTATTCCTGTCTACATCCTCAAGGTTTTTACAGAGGGATTTGTTCATATATAATTTGCTTGATAATATACATAATAATATTTTATTCCCCTCAAAAACTGTCAAAATGTATTGCTTTTTGTCTCGAGCAACGAAATGAGATACCCACAACTCCCTCTGTAAAAACCTTTGACTCTAATATTTCCAAAATTCTGCAATTATCAATGTAATCAATCAACTAGATAAGTAAGGAGATAACTATTAGTTAATTTTTTACCCTTGTCACCTGCAGTGTCTCTTTTGTTTTTAATATACAAATTAATATTATTAGCAAACATAAAATGAATGTTTTTAAAATAACTATAAGTTATTTATGAGCTTGGAGCACTGAAGCAGTCATAAGAACACGGGTATATTTGCAGAAATAGACAACAACAATTATTAGTATTAGTATTATTAGTTTTTATGACAAAAATCATTTGGATATTAAGTAAAAATCATGTTCCATAAAGGTATTTAGAAAATTTCCTACTGTAAATATATCAAAACTTCATTTTTGATTAGTAATATTCATTACTAAGAAACTTAATAATAAAGATGATTTTTCTCAATATTTAGATGTTTCTGCTCCCTCAGATTCAGGTTGTCTAATAGCTGTATCTCAGACAGATATTGTCCTCTCCTAACACACCAGACATCAGTGGAGAGATGATTTATTAGGCTTCAGATGATGTATAAATCGTACCGTATGAGTCGTATGGGTCGATGTTGGGGTTCGGTGTGTTCCAGCACTGAATGGTCCCGTCCAAACCGCCGCTGAAACACTGATCACCGCTGGAGCTCATCACCACACACAGAACCGGACCCCTGAGACCAGACACCAGACACATGCATCTTAACGAATACCCTGAACCTTCTAAGACGGAACTGGTCATGAGATCTGACTGTGATTCACACGTACCTGTGAGCCCTGAAGGTGTAGATGGGCTCCACATCCAGAGCAGCGCACCTGAAACAAGCACAGGGTTATCGTCCTTAGCTATTACAACAGCTCTGAAATACAGACGCCATCAAAAGGTTTCTATTTTGTTGAGGCACCACGATTACTAACCCGATGATGCCACTGAAATAAAAACTAATTAAACAAATTAAATAATAATATTAAATACAAAAAAAGGAAAAAAAAAAAAAGTGTAGAGCAATAACAATATTGAATCTAATATATACGTATGCATGTATATATATATAAAAAAAATTATATAATATAAATAATATATATATAATATAATAAAACTGAAAATAATATAATATAAATATTAATTAAACCCCAACTAAATTAATACTGAAAAAAAATACATTAATCTATATACTAAATTAAATAAAACTAAATTAATATAAATATTAAAGGGATAGATCAAATTATTTTAGTCCCACTGATTTAGCGTTTTTGCTAATTTTCACATGTGTTTTATCTTTTGTTTTCATATTAGTCATCCTTTCCTATCAAACTGCTTGCTGTGGATGAGAAAACACAGAAGATCTAACCTGACAGAGCAGACCAGAAGCAGTGTCGTATTCACTGTTTTTCGGTCTCAATTTTAATTTCAGTTAATGGGGACCAGCAACTAAAGGTGAACCATCCTTTTAATGTTAATAATTAAAAACTGCTCTGAACTGAAATTAGAATGAAAACGGTATAATTAACAGGTTTAACAGGTCTCTCACTTCTTGGTGGGGGCGGTTTTCTGCAGGTTCCACATCTTCAGCGTGTGATCTTCAGACGCCGTGATCAGAACCGGCTCGATGGGGTGAAACGCAAGACCTCGGATCGAATCGAAGTGGTTTCTGAGCGTGAACTTGGGGTTCCATGTCTTCCGCAGGGCATCTTTATTATTAGTGATCTGAGGAAAGCAGGAAACACATCATTAATACATTCATTTACACCTGACACTTTAATATCGATTTATTATGTCCTTATTCATTATTCAAAATTTATTAACTTAAAAAAATGGCATATATATATAGCAAAATTCACTTGAAAATAAACTAAATATGAACCAAAACAATATTGTCTAACTACTTTCATTCGATTGTAAACACGATTAATCTAATAAAAGTTTTACATTTCTAAAAAAGTAAAAGTAATTTTTTTTTATTATTTTGTAATTAGTTTTATTAGTTTTTTTTAGGTCTATTTTTATGTTTTTTTTTTTTTTATATTTGAGTTCTTTTACTAATAGCCACATGTTTTTCTGGTTAAATGCAGTGTTTTATGTCAGTTAATGTGCGTTAGCTCCAGTGATCAGTGCTGGATGTGTTTGTGGTGTCTGGACTAACGTCGTAAGACAGAATCTCGGCCTCGTTGGCCACGGTGAGTCCGGCCAGTTCTCCGAGGCCCAGCTCGCTCTCCAGCGCCTCGTCTGTCCCCATGATAAAGGACTTCCCCGAGGACGGGGGGAACGTCAGGGCTTCCACTGCAGACACACACACATTGTTTGAACTTCATTGTTCTGTCTGTTCCTGAGCTTTAATAGCATTGATGCAGAAGTATGTGAATACCCTCGTCAGTGCGTCCCAGCGGATTCTCACTGAGGCGGGGCAGGCTGGGACGGACCGGAGGAGCCACCAGAGGCTGGATGGACGACAGGTCCTCGGCGTCACGCAGATTAGCCAACATGTCCTGCAGCTTACAACGGTTCGGCCCTGAAACACACCACAACCACCACACTTCATCTCACACTCCCAGCGAAAACACAGCCCACCTTCACTTCAACACAACTGAAAAGAGAAGCGTTTCTCCTTCTGTGCTTCATCTAGATGCCCAAATATAAGTCAGAAATCTAACTTTATTAAGGGAGTAGAGAAAAAAATATATTTTGCATATATTCAGCTATTTTACATTACATTTATTTATTAATTTTTTAAATTTAAACCAGTTTAATAGAATTTTACATTTTCCAAGCAAATTTACAAAAATAAAACAAACGAAAATATAAATTAGAATTGAAGATGTCCTAATGCTGCGCAAATTTCTACATTCATTCAGGAGAAAATCATACAATAAACACTGCTATACAGAAATGAAATTATGATATTATATAATATATTAAATATTATTTTAGTAAATAAGCTTTTTAATTTTTTTTAATCAAACTCACCCTAATTTACTAAATAAAAAAAATGTCATGTTGTTACAAACAAAAATGTGAATTAAATAAAAATGTAAATATATATATTAAAAGATATGTATTTTAAATAATGATTTTTAATCATCAATCTACCGTAATCCAAGAGAAATATAGACAATAAACACTGATAGATGGAAATAGATATTTTTATTATTATTTTATTCAATTATATTATAATATCATAGTATTGTATTTTTAAAAAAATAAATAATTTTTGAATGCTTGAATCAAACAGACTTTTACGTTTCAGATTAAAAAACTCATGATAAATCAAAGGCAGTGTAGTTTTAGTATCAATGACATACTTTTATAGTTTTTTTTTATATTTTAAATGAGATTTTACCATTATATTTTCTGATTTCATGTTAATTTTAGTTAAAGGTTTTAGCAATTTTGCCATTTTTAGTAGTTTATTTATTTTTAATAAATGAATAAACAAATTTTTTACTTTTAATTTTTTTATTTCAGTCAACATTTATGTTATTTTACATGGTGAAAATGTTTTAGTTATATATAT
>JAUMHP010000007.1:2846507-2858118 GCA_032361065.1 Enteromius trimaculatus | reverse complement strand
CAATTTTTGAGTGAAAATTGTTGTTTTTGAGCAATTTTGAAGTTCTTTTGTATTAGACCATAAAATACATCACTTTTCTGCCATAAAGTGCTGTCTAGGAAGGCTCTGCAGGTTTTGTAAACGGCATCAGAGGAGGTTGAAGAAAGGGCCGGTTACTCACTGTGGGCCGGTCGACTGCTCTACTTTCCATTAATGGTAACCGGAGCTAATCTGAAGTGCATGAAGGGTCAGGCTGTTCAACAGACCACAACAGCACAGATCCCTGTAATCTCTCTCCAGCACGCAAGAGCCGAGGACCAGGATTACAGCAGAATCAAACTGTTATATTACACCGCTGTGTGTTTATACACCACATATACCTCCAGATCAAGTCCATGTCCTGCTGTTCTCCACGCCAACATACACTCCTATTGTGAATGACAATTGTATCTTGAAAAACCTAAGGTAAAAAGCCTTTTTGTAGCTTCTCATTAACTAAAATATGAAATTCCTATGAAATTTAAGACTCAAAGTTTAGTTTACTCAAAACTGAAGACCCAATGCTCGTTGGGAGAATTTGCCATTTCACAGAAAAAAAGAGGATGTTTTTGGTTGTTTGTTTGTCAGATCTCAATTTTTTTGCAGCACTGAAAAAAAGCGTGAGAAACAAATTTACCGTAACCCTCTTAAAGGTTTGAGAATCATATATAACAAAATGCAATTAATACTGTTTACAAACACAAAAAACATTAGATGTTATGTATACTTACTGTATTACACGGCTTCATTGAATACTGGATTCTGATTGGTCAGTCGTCACATTCCAAGGTTTGTTATTCCTAGATAACAACCGGTAAAACTAATAACACAGACTCATCCGGGTACTACGCATCGTACTCACCATACCATTACTTCAACATTAATTTCAACATGTACGGGAAAATCAAGAGCAGTGGATTTCAGCAGTGGATAAAAGATGACTCAACTGACTGCCCAGTTAAAACAATTATTTATTATTGTATTATATTATTTATTTATTGTTTAATTAATTACTTTTGAGGCAAGAAACCATGTAATAAGCGGGATAATGTACAGCTAGCAGGTTGTTATCACAGAATAAAGCCTGACAGGCTTATCGGCAGCCCGACCTGAAGCGGAGACTGAAGGGCTTTATTATGTAGACATGTCAACACAACAAAACAAATGAAATGAAGCAAAGCAAAATAAAACAAAACAAAATCAATGAAATGAAATGAAGTGAAGCAAAATTAAACTAAACAAAGTCAATGAAATAAAATGAAATGAAATGAAGCGAAGCAAAATTAAACAAAACAAAGCAAAGCAAAGCAAAGCAAAGCAAAGCAAAGCAAAACAAAACAAACAAAGGAAAGCGAAATGAAGCAAAACAAAATGAAACGAAGTGAAGCGAAACAAAACAAAACAAATGAAGCCAAATAAAACAAAACAAAATTAAGCAAAAACAACAACAACAACAACAAAAAAACCAAATAGAAGTGAAACGAAATGAAACGAAGCAAAACACAACAAAAGCTATCTCATATTTTGTGTTCAATCTCTGACGAGCGACAGTAGAGGTTTTCTATTGTCACATGACTCTTCGGTAAACTGCATGGAGACCAACGGGTCAACACAAACCACTTTAGCGTTGTGATGGATTACTTCTGATTTAAACTTAGCAGAAACAGCTCTCCATCTGACATCTCAATATTGAATGACAGAATCCATGCATGAAAGGTCATGTCCCGCTGGGTAATCTTAGCTAATGGAAACGCCTCAGGCACGCTGAATCAATAAACTCCTGCCGCGTCACCATCAGCCATCGGCGGCTTCCAGGAAAACGCTTTCTCCAAGAAAAGAGGATCCTACCGAGAACACAGGCCTTTTCCAATACTATGAGAATAAACAAGCATGAGCTAACTGAGCTCGAAGCACATGATGTCACTCACGGCTCCAGCCCTTTCATGACCTCATACGGTTTAGAGCACTGAACACAACTGATTATTCCTGGACACACAGCAGTTAACCGCTGACCCAGTGACCCTGTGACCTCTGGCCTTATTCTGCTCATTCCTGACCGCACCTGGAGCCTTACTAATCTGATTTAATCCTAGTCGTCTCTAAGACGCTCTCAGACAATCGATTGTACTGTCAGTCACAACTAATCTGAGTTAGGAGCCAGTCTGCTCTGGATTCTCGCATTCAACAAGATGATCAGTATTATTACTGTTTCTTCCTTTTTCCATTGCGTAAAATTGAGTTTTGACACAGATGTGTTTCTGCCACTGAATAAAAAATTAAGGGTGTAACTAAGGTACTGTATTTCCAATTAAAGAAGAGACTTGTTTAGAAACAGTAGTGTGCATGAGGTTTCTTCATCATACTCATAAATAAATCTTAAAATCAGCTCTTTGCTTGATGATTCTTATGTGCTGATGTCAGTTTTACTTTCATTGGCTAATAATTATTTTCCCCCTTGTGTCCGTCTTGGCTGCAGTCCACCCCAAGTGAGATGAACCCAAAACGATAAGACACAAAGCGCCATCCGATACCTTGTGAACGGAACAGCTCTCCGGCTCCCTTTGTGCTGCTGCAGTGCATTCTGGGATGTCTGTGGGTGGGAGGGTTGGGTTTGGAAGTGGTTGTTTGAGGGGTCCAGGGATCCCGGCCAACAGCGTCTGACAAGAAACATTTGTTTCTCATTTGGCTTGAATGAGTTCGAGCGGATACTCGCGTTTCTCCAGTTACAGGATCTGTCCCGTTTTGTTACGTTCCAAACGATGAGGAATCGGAGAGCGCGCAAAAGCCAAAAGCAAGCCATTACCGACCAGAAAAGCGGTCGCATGAAGAGCTGCCGGCTCGATGGATGAGCTCAGGGCCAAAACATACAACATTTAGCAGCAACGACGAGAAGGAGCAGAAACTGTGCGGCGTTAATGATTTAGTAGAAAAGTACGTGAATGAAAACACTGCTAGAGTTCACTGGGAAGATAAAAGCGGTGACACAAATGCCTCGTCCAGACATGATTCATTAGGATTTCTGCACACATGCGCTCCATATGCATTCTGGGTTGTTGTTTCTAGAAATACATGAAGAATAGGAAATTTGTTTTTTTGGACACATCTGGCTTTAATATGTGTCCCCTGCTCTCACTTTAACCCTGAGTTTCTGAAAGAAGTTATTAGATCAAAAATACAGTAAAAATGTAATATATATATAATTAAAAATATCATGATGAAGAAAGCACACCACTGTTTTTGAAAGAAGTCTCACCTGGTCACCAGGCCTGCATTTATTTGATCAAAATTAAAGTAAAAATTTTGTAAAATTATAAGTATTTAAAATACAAACTGTATTTTTTCTATGTGAATATATATGAAAATGGAATGTATTTCTGTGATGTTCAGCTGTATTTTCAGTCTTCAGAGTCACATGATCCTTCAGAAATCATAATAAGCTGCTGGAGAAACATTTCTAAAGTTGAGGATTCTTTGATCCATGAAAAGTTCAAAAGCACAGCATTTATATGAAATAGATATCTTTCATAAAATTATAAATGTCTTTACTGCAACCTTGAATCAATTTAAAGCGTTAAAGATGAATAAAAGTATTAATTCTTTTTTTTTTTTTTTAACTTACCCCCAAAATTTGCATTTATTTAAAAATGTAAATATATTACAAATGTCATTACAAATCACTTTTGATTGAATGCATCCTAGCTGAATAAAAGCATTCATTTCTTTAAAATCTCACTGGTTTCATAAGCAACAATATCAGATGTTTTCATGCTCGGTTGATATAATTGGTCGGTTTAGTGCGTAACTAGTAGTGTAGCTGGTGTGGTCGACCATAACCACACGCTTCAGCAATAGAATACAACAAACCAGAGCGCTCTCGTTATAATCAACCACTGCTGTGCTGATTATAATAGAAGTGTTCTGGTTCAGCAGTGGAGACATGCGTTTGTCTCTCTCATTCATTTTTCTTCTCTACACTTTCTATTTTTGTCTGTGTTGATATATTATGTGTTCCATCGCGCTCTCTGTTATTATAACAAAGGTAAGGGAGAGAGAGAGAGCGTGGGTGTGTGAGAGATGAAAGCATGTCAGTTACGCAACATCTTCCTCCTGCTCTGCTTTCTGTCTGGGAAGAGAAAAAATGCAATTACCGTCGGAGTCCCTGAGGCCTTGTCTCTCGTCCAATCAGAGCGAGGGACCACCACCATGACAACGGGTTACTAAGCAGAATCTCCTGACAGCAGGAATGACGAGCCACTCTCTGCCCTCATTAAGCTACAAACCTGCAGCAGACACAACAGAACAATTAGCAATACTTGCATAATAAAACACGACCCTGAAAAAACAGCAGTTTACTGTTTTCTACATAATCATCCTTCATAAGGTAAAGGATGTTCTGTGACAGTGTAACTTTTAATATTGACTGAGTAATTTGTCAAAGATCTCAATTAAAGTGAAATTAATGGCTGAAATTAAACTTGTCTGTTATCTTGTTATTCACTTTTGTGACTTGGATATATATTTAAAATATTGGATGTAGTTAAACCACAAAGAATATTTTTAATGTAATGTGTGTTTGTGTTCATTTTTTGTTAATAACAATATTATATAATATTTTAAAAATATTTAATAAAGTAGACAAGCTTAAAAAATCATTTCCCATCTTTTCTAATGATTTTATATTAAATCATAATTTTTTAAAAATAATTTTGGCAAATCAGTGCAATTTTTTAAATGATAAAATATTTGAAACCACAAGCTTTATTTAAATTAAAGCACAGTATTGTAATTGAAACAAAGAAAAATCTGTAAAATATTTTTTTTCAGTAAAATCTTGTTTTGCTTGATTTGGATTTGAGAGTTTTTGTCTGGTCATTTGAATTTTTTTTAATGATTATTTTGCTACAGTATACAGTAGGTCACTTTACTGACATCATGCTACAAACTGTCTAAGTACAGACCAGCAAACACAATGCAAGCAGGTAAAACAATAATCAGCTATTCTTAATTCTAGTCTCTTTAAGATCAGTCTGGAGTTAAACGTGCGTTTCTTTACTATTCTCAGAGGAATCTGTGCAAACAGACTGATCTTAAAATAACATGCTCTCTCTCTCTCTGTCGCTTACAGAAAACTCTTTGTTTTTACTAATTATTTTTCATCTTAAGCCCAGGACCACCCATGAGCCCCGGAGCTTAACAGCAGCTCTCAGACGGGCTTTATGGATTATAACACATTCATCTACAGGTGAGACGTGATTATGAGCAGAACGGGGCGTTTCCTAAAAAAAGACTGTGCTGCTGCGTATTGAGTCCCTTGATTTATAAACAAACAATATATAAGCATATATATTACAGAAATTATACGAAATTAGTTTCACAAAATCCACAGAGTAAAATATGTTAATAATACAGATATGGTGGTTTTTATATGGTATTTATATGCAGCAACCATTTTTCTGAACAAATATTTTATTTATACATGCATCTTTATTAAAACAACAAGTATACAAAAAAATGTAATATTTAATATATTTTTTTTATTTAAAGTATTTAAGTTGATTTACTTAAATAATATGTGTATATGATATTTTGATGGGTTTTTAGGATGGATACACAAAAAATTATTATACGTACATAAATAGTTCCAATTTCTAATTTCTTTTACTTTATATGACAATGCATTTAATCAAATAAATAAGTAATAATAATTATATTTTCATAGCACCTTTTCAAAAACCCAAGGTGGCTTTAGTAATAACGTCAACATGTGGAAAAGCTTCTTGTAATGAACTTTGATTCACAATATCTAATTCTCTCCTTGATTGTCTATGATTGAAGGTCAAAAAAAATATTTTCATAAAATTGTGGCCTTTCTAATTCAACAAAATAACTGAATAATTCAACAAAACAGGAATGTTGGATTTACCAGTTTAAAATATAAGCTAATTATTCATGTACAGTAAATTGCCGTTAAAATTCACGTTAAAATGTATGTTTTTTTGTTTTTAGTTTTTTGTTACTTTCTTTTCCCAAGATTTTTGTTCATGTTATATTACATTTAACTTAAATATATATATATATATATATATATATTTATTTTTTTTAAATGTTAAAATAAAAAGTAAATAAAAAATAAAAAGAAACCCTTACTTTCTGGTTCACATGCATGCTTTTGTGACACGGCCTGGGATTTGTGCATCACTGGTTCACATGCAACTCTCTCTTGTGAAAACATCTCTATGTCAGTCAGATCCAGGCGTTTGGGATGGACTCACATTCCTCCTGACCCCCGGCGGGTTTCTGTCGAAGCTGTAATTACTGGGGCGGAGGCACTCCTGCCAACTCTTTTTCCGGAAATCTGGGAATATCTTACCCACTTAACTGTACTTTGCTCAACACAACAAAAACAACAACTCCGGAGGAAAATAACAAGTGGAATGAGTGCCATGTGTTTGAGACGAGAGCACCCTGTTCAGCCGCGATTATTCAGGACTCAACACACACACCGCAAACACATGGAAGAGATCTGCGCAGAGAAATATCAAAGAGAAACCGGCCAGGCTCTGCTATTTTAAACATTTCAAACCCCGGGCTGGTCCTGTACTCATCTATAAAGAACGTCAGCTGGTTTGGAGAGGTGCTCGAGTCATTTAGTATGTCTGCTGAATGGAAACAGATGAAAGTACCGCGGTAACATAGCAGGGCTGGATGGTAAAATGATGCCTTTCCATTCAGATTGGAATTTCATACTTGGAAAAGTGCAATAGAAGCTGGAAACTTTCACTGATGGTCTTTCCACAAGTGCTCTCTCTCGTCTATACAGTAAATCATATTAAAAACCTTTTCACCTTTACTGGGAAAGAATCTGCTGTAAATGTGCTCACCCTCAGATCATCTCAGATTAGGATAAGATCTGGAGTAATGTAATGGAAGTGAATGGGTGCCGTCAGAATGAGAGCTAATAAAAACATCTGACACAGCACTCCAGTCCATCAGTTAACATCTGGAGAAGACAAAAGATGAAACTAATCCAACATTAAGACGCTTTTAATGTATAAAATATGAGGCCATAATCCATAATAACTCTTCCTCCAGTGAACTCTTCCTCTCATCTCCTGTCGTCTCTCTCATCAGAATCCAGACACAGAGCTGTTTAGTAAACGCTGCTTGATCTGAGCAGGTCCTGATTCAGACCTGAACACTTCTCGACTGGAGGAAGAGTCATTATGGACTCATATTTTAGTTAAAAATGCTGGATTGGTTTGATCTCCTGTCTTCTCCAGATGTTAAATGACGGACTGGGGTGGTTATTGATGTTTTTATCAGACTCTCATTCTGACGGCACCCATTCACATCCATTACTGAGATACTGATGGAATGCAACATTTCTCCAAACCTGACGAAAAAACAAACTCATCCTGATCTCGGATGGCCTGAAGGTGAGCAAATTTTTGGATATTTTTATTTTTGGGTAAACGATTGTTTTAACCAATGGTTTCAGCCGGACTGTGGGGCGTTTCCTCATACGGCTGTTCTGATTGGTTCAGTCACATGGAGGCCGTGAGTGGCGGTGTTGCTGTGGTGATATTGTGTGAGAGAGAACAGGGCCCTCTTTTAAACACTAGTGTGTGTGTGTGTCAGTGAGTTTACATTGCCTGGCTGCCATCAGCCTACAGAGCGGATCTCGGAAAATTACTGGCTTACGGCTTTATAAACACAGCGACTGAGGGTGACCTCGAGACAAACACACTGTGCAGCACAAGAACTCAGTGAAGCTATTTTCGGGTACAGACCATGAGGCCCAGGAACACAAAAACACTAGAAATATATCTAAATCACACTGTTAAGCAACAGTTATAACGAACACTAGTGACTTTCCTTTAAAGAACCAGACAATCCTGAGCAGGTTTGAGAAGTTTTACCTGAACAGAACTGCATCGTGAGTGAGCTGTAATGCTCTGTAGGCAGAAACTGTCTGTATAACGTTCATGCTATACGTTAATGACGCACTGGTGATGCTTTAAAATGCTGTCTAGTAAGGTTTCACATGTTGGATATCTAAAGCATGCATAAATAAATCAAAACTTGCATAAGACAGATGGAAGAAATCAACACTGTTTCCTCGCTGATGTTACAGTCTCACAGACGGGAGTTAAGAGTGAATCTGGGTTTAACAGTTAAGCACATGATTGCATGTGAAAATTACACTGCTGCTGCTGCAGGGAGGAACAGACGAGATGTGTGTGTGTATGTGTGGTCTGTTGACAGAGGGGAATTCCAAACCTGGGATTAACTCCGGCTGAAGGAGGGCCAGTGTGCACAGGACGCAAGGAATGCATTACGGCGGGACGCAGAAAGTGTGTAATTATAAGCTGCATGCTGGAGAAACACACACACACACACACACACACGCACATGCTTGAGAGTGTTTTTAAAGTACATGTTTCAAAACAACACAAACATTCCCTAAATGGGAAAATCCCAAATATACAGTTTCACTGTTCACCATAATATTTGCCATCATGCTTTTTGTAATGTTACACTTTTCTATCCTTAGATCAAGTTTCCTTTTAGTATCAGCTTTCTCTCCAGTGTTTCAGTGTTTCTAAAAAATCCTAAAGAGAAATCACTAATAACTTATTAGTTAAGAGCTATAAAATGAATTGGGATTGGAAAGCTTGTTTCTGCCATGAAGTTAAAATAAAAAACATAATTGCAGCCTTTTCTCTCCTTTTCAACCTTAACCTCAAAATTGTGGATTTAATTTTTTAAGGTAAAAAAATTAAGCAAACGCTTTATCAGGAAGCTTTGTGTAAAGTGTTAATAAATAAATGTGATATGACTTGACTTAAGGATCTGCACACAGTTTAAGACACTGAGATTGAAGCATGTGAGATGGGTATTTTCTGAGAAGATCAATCAAGAATTTTGTGATCAAGCAACTGAGCATTTAAAAAGATCTCAGACATGGAGAACGGTCGCTGAACTATTAGACGGACAACAGATGCTTTATGCTTTTCCTCCAGATCCATCATCACCTCATTTCCCAATGGTATGTTTGTGTAAATAATCATCAGGCGTTGAGTAATGCTGCTCAGAGTTCCCCGTCACACCGTCACGCTGTTTACTAGGCCTTAGTACTGCTCCCTGTGTGTGTGTGTGTGTGTGTGGTTTGGGAGTGTCTGCTTTCACTCTTTCATCATCTAATCTTGTCAGTATGCTGAGAAAAAGGTCTTTTTGAGTTTGAGCTCTGTCTCAGAAGTAAAATCATCATTTAGTGATAAAGTATAAACCATCCATTAATGATGATGAGCTTCAGTCAGCGTGACCTGAAATGAGGCAGTGAAAATTGTTACCATGGAAACACTGTTACCATAAATTTTCTTAGTAAACAACTGATAGCCTAATTGAACAGTTGATATTTATAGAAATATGAAGATTAAATACTCTTTCTATAGGAGGCATGTTTTAGTTTTTCTCTTTTACTATTTCTAAATACATAAAGACAAACTTTTGATGTAGATTTAAATGACACAACAAAATTATTATAACTTTTTCATGCACTAGTGAGATTTTTTTGTCATAAATGAATTCTTTCAGACTAAAGAAAAGAAAACATTCGAAATACACATTTAAGTGTTTATTTATTACACGTAATCTATTTAGATTTAGTAGATTTCAACAGATATATATATATATATTTGAAAGTTTTCTCCTGCACTTACATCCACTACAATTTACAGTTATATTCCTGTCTATATGCTGAGAGCTTTGTTCAAATATCATTTGCCTGGTTGTTTATAATATTTAATTTTTTTTTTTTTTAAATGCTCACATTCACAGTCACAGTAGTTCCTGATTTATGGAGTGATAAAAAGAGAAATCCAAAATCCCCTCAGTAAAAACCTTTACCTCTAATATGTCAAGAAAATCAAACAAGTATTTTGAAGTTGGATTCATCCAATGCTCAGAAAAATCTTCTGGAATGTTTAAACATGACATAAACTTGCAATACAAAACAGTTGTCTTTAAATATCTCTAAAAGGTTTTCCTCCACTTCAGCAGCTCTTACATACATCATATTTTACAGTTTTATTCCTTTCTATATTCTGAAGGTTTTTACCATGGGGTTTGAGAAAATATCATTCACAATGATTTCTACGACATTTTATTCCTAAAAGCATGGTGAAAATGTGTTTTTCTATATGTGTGACTGTATTTGATTTTATTTATGGAGTGATAAAAAGAAAAATCCAAATCACTTCTATAAAATCATTTAACTATAATATGTCAACAAAGCCAACTGAAAAAGTTGAACGTGGCATTACCCCATGTTCACTATAATCTTCTTGAAACAAGTGCATTTAAACGAAACAATTGTCTTTAAATATCTTCTTTACTTAAAACTTAAAAGCTTTATTCATATTCAAATTCTGAAGGCTTTTACTGATGGGTTTGCTCATGTATAATTTTGTTTGTTTTTTAAATAACATTTTTGTCCTAAAGATGTGACAAAACATGATTTCTTTGTACATTTCACAGTATTTTCTCATTTATATAGTGACAAAAAGAGAGATCCAAAACATTTAACTCTAATATGTCAACAACATTTCAGAAAACTTCTTCTTACAAATCACTGAAAAAGGACAGGTTTCTTTAAACAAGTATAAAGCACAGACACGCATGGAAAGTGATAGCTTTGGGAAGCTGACATTAAATGCAGGAGGAGTGTCTCTTGTCGTGAATGGAGACGTATTTTGGTTACACGGGGAAGAACTTATTTACACAATGTGCTGTACAATCCCATGACATGTAAAGCTCAGAGACACGCACACACAAACGCTGACTACGAGGAATGAAACCGGTATCCTCTGAGTCCTCTGTTGCTCTACAATGGCCCTGAAAGCGGCCGTGTCTCTCCCCACCCCGTGAACCGCTCTTTCCCACACTTCATAATTAACCAATGAAAAACTAGCCGCAGAGGGAACTCGAGACACTAACCTGAACTTTTCCTCCTGAGAGGCTGTTTGGTCACCTGATCCAGCCGACCAATCACACGTCACGCCTCCTCTGATAAGAGCAGCCTGACCCGAGCGCCTATTCATGTGTGTGACATAATGAACCCGGCTCATTTATTCTGTTTGCCGACGTGTGTTTTTCCACAGTAAATGTTTCATCAGTGAAAGGTCACAGGTCATGTATGTAAATGTTGTATGATCCACTGCGAGACCCTCACAACTATTGAGTGAAAAGTTTTTAACTGTTTGTGTACTATGTTGTGAAAGAGCAATAATGTAGAAAAAAAGTACAATTCTTAGAGTAACAATGTTAAAATTTTTTTTTACAAAAATAAAATATGTTAAATGATCAAATAAGATGTTATTGAAATGTTTTGTTCAATGCATATTTAAATGTAATGAATCCTTATATATACACACACACATAAACACACACTTCTAGTGCTTTAATTTTCATGTAATCATCATGTGTTCTGTCGGAGACACTGAAACTGAGCGTGGTTTAGGCCCAATCCCAATTCTATTTTCTAGCCCTTTGCCTACCCCTCGCCCCTTCCCCTTGCCCCTTGAAATAAAGT
>JAUMHP010000007.1:2823564-2837020 GCA_032361065.1 Enteromius trimaculatus | reverse complement strand
CTAGCCCTTCACGTGAACGCGCCAAACGGAGGGGTAGGGGTAAGTGTAGGGGTAAGGGGTAGAATTGGGATTGGGCCTTAATATATAAACAGCAGTAGGGTTGCCAGACATTGCATAATCCGCCTCAAAAAAAAAAAATAAATCAATGCAAGCGCTTGAATACAGAAACACTTGCGTACTTCACACAGAACTTGTGCTTTAGATCTGTTTTCATCTGTGAAGATTTGACACAAACGTGCTCCACAAACGCGAATCCGTGAAATAACAAACACCACAGTCTACAACCGGGTAAAAGCAAGAGGATGATGAAATTATCTGTTTGATGGATTAATTCAAGTGCTACTATGGAAACTTCAAACTTTCGTTGACAGTGACTGACTGTCTCCAGGCACATATGTGAGACGGTTGCCATGGCGATGGACCGCCGTCTCTGAGATGCTGCAGTGACAAAGTAAGATGTTTATTTAAACTGGCATAAAAAATAAGATGAAAAAGAAATGAATGTCTAGTGCATCTCTAAAATCTCAACTGTTTTTCCAAGCTCTGGTGATGCGTGCTGCTTCTCAGATGTTTCTCCTGAAAAAGACTTGAATGAGCTCACTTGAGTCTCAACAACATCTCAAACGGAGCTCAACTTTCAATGACAAAAGTCAATAACTCTCAATATGAACAGCCAACAAGCAACATTTATTCAGAAAAACAGTATCATTGAGATACTCTTACAGTGAAGTTTTTTTTTAGTATTCTGAATTAGCTTTTATTTTAGGTTTTAACGTTAATATATATATATAGTATTACTTAAACTAAAATAAAATGTGTTGTGGATTTATTTGTATATTTATACATATTTTATGAGGTTTAAGTCAACATTTTTAGTAACAAAAGTAGTTTTAAATTTGTCTACATGTATGTCTGTATTTTGTTTACTATTTATATTTAAGTTTCACTAGTTTTGCTTGTATTTATTTTAATAAAATAAATAAAAATTCATGCTTAACTAAAATAAAACAAAAAATGTGAAATGCTGCTCAAATAAAATATGAGGTATCTCTCTCTCTATAAAATGATTTTAGTTATTTGTAGTGAAGCAAGGTAAACCTAAGAAATACTTTCAATAAATACACCAATCACTTTCTTTTATTTATATACTGTATATATACTTAGAGATTTCTATTTCAATGAACGTTTCGTTTTACTTAATGATAATAAATCTTCCACCTTCTTCACTCTAGAACTGTGTGATTTGTGCGAATACAACTAATACCTTCAGAAAATGTAAATATTCTGGTTTCTGCTATCTTCTATTTGTAAAGGAGGATCTGAGATGAAGCGAGAGTCTCCTGAGCTGTAATAGAGGCCTCTCTCAGCATTTTCCTGCGGGACGACACACATTAGTGCTCCTCGTCTTCAGTTACAGTCAGACTGACAGCGTATCCCTGCTGGAGACCACTTTCCAAAGTCACATTGAGAGCCATTCCCTGTGGCATTCAGTCAGTGGCACACCTGTGGCTCGAGTGTGTGAGTGTGTCCCAGCTGCCATCATCCTCCCCAAACATCCCCCCGTTTGTCATTCCTCTTTCTATTTATACCACCGCTCCGTCCTTCAGGAGTCTTAGAGACGCCTGCGTCACCACCCCAGGTGCTCTGTGGGCGGTCGCCATGGTTACGGCGGTGGGATTCCGCCCAATCAGGCGCCGGCGGGAGTCGCGGGGAGAATCTCTGGAAAACACTGGTCACGTGATGTTTTTCCAGCAGACGGCCAATCAATCGCGCTATCCTGATTCTGTCGATTGTGAGGAAATGCGATTCTGCTGCTGCTTTTACGGTAATAAACTACAAGGTTCATTTGCATAAATGAAACCCAGCAAAGCATGATTTTTTTATTAGGCCGATATAAATATGTTTTGTAAGAAAAACTGAAATCTGATGCTGTCACACAATAATCAATCAGCTTGTTAGATTATTGTGAGATGTAAATAAATTAATTCAATTAAATGACATTTTTATTTTGTGTTAGTACATAGATGCATAGAATCTTAAATGTCTCCATAACAACGTCCAGCATGTGATGTTTCCACAATGCATTACAGATGAGAAAGCATCTGCACAAACAAACTTGCCTGTATCCTGACTGCACCTTGCTGCGTCTTTAATAAGTGCAAAAGCGAATCCGGAGACACAGGAGGGGTCGATACCACCGAGGACTTTCCTGGAAACGGTGCGTCAGTGTTACTGTCCGTCCATCAGGAGCAATGCTCAGATTTACTGCAACACACAATCACATTCATCACTGAGAGGACAATAGATTTCACTCTCCATTTCACCTCGGCTTTCGATCGCCTTCGCTGTGAAATTAATCGATATAACCTTCACAACCTCGTGTTAAATATGGAGATGTTTGCGGACGGCGCTGCAAATATGACTATATTTAGAGCGCTGAGAAAGAACGCAGTGATAAAGTTCTCTGAAATCCATCCGAGCGAATAACCTCTGGATGTCAGCCACTGTAAACTCAGCTTTCCTTGAGCTGGGAAATAATAAGCAACAGCTGTTGTTATTGTTGTGTTCTCGGCATGAAATTTCAGAGATCCAAGGTTGAAGGTCAAAGGTCAGCGCAGCTACGCGACCTCTCTGCAGTGTCCGACAGCTGAAGACGGTCAGCTCTCGTTTAAAGTCCCAATTTAAAGTGCCATCAGAACGAGAACCAATAAAAACATAATGGTGACAAAAATCCACAGCGCTCCAGTCCATCAGTTAACATCTGGAGAAGGCAAAAGCTGCATCTTTGTAAGAAACAAATTCATCAACCCGAGTTCAAAATGCATAATAACTCTTCCTCCGGTAAAAAAGTGCGTCTTCTGTCATTTCTCACATCAAAATCCAGACGCATATTTGTTTCAGAACTGTTTTGGCTTTGGTAAACGCTGCTTGATCTGAGCAGATTTCTCACCTGATTGAGACTAGACCACTTTTTTTTCCTGGAGGAAGTGTTTGGGAAATTTACTTTTAAAAGTAATGTGTTACAATATTACATTACTCCCTAAAAAAGTAACTTATTGCATTACTTAGGTACGCATTACGCTACTTTTGTGTTCATTTTGTTTTACTTTTTAAAAACTGAGCAAGGCTTTGTTGTTGTTGTTTTTTAACATTACCATACAAATACATAATTTTATAACGTTACCATAATTTTAACATTAAAAATTATATCTTACATTTAATATAATCAATATCTAGTGTTTTTGTGAACTTAACTATTAGCCAAAACTTGTTTGAAATCATCAAGGCGGTGACTGTCAGCCCTGTTACTAAGTTTTGACACGTGAGTAACAGGGGAGACTGATTATGGTTTTAAACACTCTCTGTGTAAAATGAAAACATTTCAAGGTCGCCCTGGCTATATTATCGAGCTAATGCGTATATTATTCATTGAGTTCTAATTTAATGATAGCATGTAATATCGCTTGTGTTGGTATCAGGGTTGACAAAAAACATAACGTGAGGTGAAAAATAATAATAAATTACATAGCCTGGGATGGCCTGATGATGATCAGATCAGATCTCTGTGTGGAGCACTGGCTCTTATCAGACAACAATCTCACTGCATTATTACAATTAATGACTAAAATAATGTTTGGAAATATAAACTGATATTTCCAGCCGACACGCTGCCGCAAAACATAGAAATAACCCGCTTACAACCAGTTTTATAGTGGCCTAAGACTTTTGCACAGTACTGTATGTGTACTGAGTATATCTATTGTGTGTGTGTATATATATATATATATAAAAACACACATATCGTTTATATTTTGAAAATATTTACATTTATATTCTTATATTATATATATGTAACATAAAAACATAATATTGTTCTTAATGCATGCATGTGTTTGTATTTATATATAAAAATATATACACTACAAACACATATATTCTGTAATCATGATTATTTGTTTGACAGCATTAAAAATACGATAAAATTTGTTCTATTTAATTTTTTTCTTTACATTTACAGACAGTCAGTGTTTTGCAGGCTCAGCGGCGCACCTGCTGTCTGAGTGACACCAGAGTCAGCGCAGATGTTCAAGGTCGTTTGATTTGTGCCTCGACTTTCCGAAAGCCGTAGTCAAACTTTACGGGGTTGAAAATAAATCAGAGCGATCACCGAAGGAAAGTATTCTCCATACTTTTCCGCTCTCAGGGCTTCCTCTCTGCCTTTATTTAAATCAGGCTGTGTTTTGGCCTGCATGCGGCGCGTTCCTGCCGAGTCGCCTGTCACTCTGATATAAAGACTCATCAGAGCCAGACACACAGAGGACAAACCTGCCGAATCACTCACGTGTGTCACCTGTCCTTAAACGTCTTCTAACACACCTCAAAAATACTACACAGCTTTTATACCATACTATTATACTCTATCTATTACAGTATTTAATATAAACCATTATACTGTACTCTACTTTAGTTTTTACTACAGTAAACTAGGCTATAACATACATATAGATGTAGAAAACTTAGCCTAGCACTGGGTGAAGTAATTTGATCATATACTACGCTGTAGCTGTTATATTAGCTACCACATCAACTGTAGAATTAACACAATAAATTATTTCAAGTATGGTTCCTATAGTACGGTAACACTGTAGTATTCTGTGACCGTCTGAAAGCAGCTAGAGTTTAACTCACACGTGCTTTGTGTTATTATGACATTATCTGACGCACGCTTCCGTTATGATATCACACACACCTTCAGTCATCCGGACGTGGATCTGCTTTAGCAGCTCATTTGGAAATGATCGAGTGCAGGTTGTTTTTACCGGATGTTTTTCTGCTGGGTGTTCGTGACCCGTTCAGGTTCATGGAAGTCGTTCTTTGCTCACGGCTCTTTGTTGATCCGTTTCACTTTCCTTCCTCTGGATATCATATTTTAAATATGAAAATGTTTTCCCCTGGTGAAAGTATACAGGGTCGACTTTACCTCCATCTGATACAGCATTCATTTTAATCTCATGTCGCAATAAACATGATCTTGAATATCTGCTGATGTAAGCGTTATTATGTACAGTTTAAATAAATCAAATTTTGCTTGTTATCAAAAACATAATCTAGTCTAGAAGGACTTAGCTGTTATTATTGATATATTGCGACGTCTACCCGAAGCTACAGTAACGCTTGTTTATGTTGTTATCGCTGAGGAAGCACCGCAAGCAAACGTTTATGTCAATATTTCTTTGCATAACGTTTTATTAATGTATTATTATATTATATGAATGAGCGAAGACAAACGCTGTTTTACAGTGACGTCTTTGACCTCGAGTGCTGTCTGATGTCGATCTTCAGGCTCTCAGCAGACGGCGAGTGAATCACACACAGGACAGCTGTCTCCTGGCCCGAGACGATGAGACGAGATGAGAGTGATGTGAACGTCTCACGTAAATCAGCACAGCTCCACACTGAAAGAGTCTGATGCACGCTTCTTACTGTGCTCGATCTGCACTGCAAATAAAGATAGCTATTTTAATATCTGAAATGTTTATATTATCTTATTTAATTATTCAGTTGTTTATTTAACAGGGACAATGCAGAAACACATGTAGGCTTCCAGCCAAGGGCTAATTTGTAGCCCTATCAAATCATTCGATATCTATTAATTTTATATAATATATATTTGTATATTATATAAAATAGATCATGATAAAATAATATGAAATGCTTTATATTTATATAATACTTATAGTTTCTAAATTATATATATATATATTTCAATTTCTGAATTATAAAGTATATTTCTTAAAGTATATAATATTGTATATAACATTATATATAGAGATATAGATAAATAGATATGTGTATATGTAACATTTTTATATTATTAAATTATATATTAATAATATAAAATGTTATGTGTGTGGGATTTATGTATATTATAAACAAGATATTTTTGAATTATAAAACACTATATATATATGCATTATTATGTATAATGTAAAATATTAAATAATGAAATAATATAAAATATGATGTTTATAAACACTTTTGATTGTTAGACGTTTGATTGTTGCATCGAAGCAAGAACATATTTGAAAGGCTACATGTTTGTTTTCTGGCGTGTTATGTCCTGATATAACCCGTGAGCTCTGAAATCAGCAGAATCAGCAGCAGGAGATCTGTCTGCTCCGGCTCAGAGAGGAAGTAGTTTATTCTCACACTGCCTCAGCGGTCCGTCGCTGCCAAGAACGTCTCCATCTCACCCTCGTCTCCTCAGTGCTCGTCATGAACAAACCCAAAGGAGCCAGAAGATATGGTGAGTCTGCGGTGACACGCTTTAAACTGGTGGGAAAAACAGAGGTGTTATTCAGACAAACATCTCCTGCAGCAGACCCAGAGGATGTGTGTGGACCACAGGGTTGCCAGAGCCTCATTAAGGCAACATTTGGCCACCCCATAGGTCTCGGCAAACGAATCAGGAGTGCATTAAAAACTGACACTATGTTTACATGCATCTGACAGATGCTTTTGTGTAGTTGGTTTTAGCATTCGCTGGGATTCAAATCCATGGCCTTTGCATGATCCACCATTCATAGGAAAGCATACAGAATGTGAGTAGCAGATTATTTGGTGTTAAATGATATGCATATATGTTTGATTGAGAACTTAGATTGATCTCATACAACACTTACAATACTGTAATTCGGATAAAAGCACTTTATGTCAGTGTCAATAATATTTCATGGAGATTTTTTTAATCTATATTTCTAAATATTATACATAAAAAAAATAAATCAGACAAACAAGCAAAAAAGTCTGAATTGTCAGATATAAAAAAAAGAACGGTTAAATACAAAGTCTCAACAATCATTTATATTTTTTATCCTGTTGTGAAAAAAAAACATTAAGTATATTTTAAATTAATTTTTATATATCCACATTCATTTTAAATGTTGTTAGTTTTGTGTTTATTGAGTATTTTTATTTTAGTATTTCTTTTTCAGATATTTTTTTTTTGGTATTTATTTCACATTCATTTTTTTATTCATTTTCCATTTTAGTTAAAGCTTCACCAATTAAGTTTTTAGAACGTTTTTTTTTTTTCATTTTATTAAAAAATATTATGTATATATACTGTATATATAAATACATATTATTTACTCTTTTTATTATTTCAGTTTTAGTTTTGGTAATTCAACTGCAAAAAAGAAAAAGAAGAAAAAAAAAACTTTTAGCTTAAATGAAATACGTGGAAGCTCTCTGAATTTGTGTTGATGATAATAACCCTGCTGCTGTATCTGCAGACTGCACTGAAGGTTTATGCTGTTGTGAGCTGTTGAATCTCTACTACTGCTGCTGCCTACCGCAGGGGATTGTGGGTAATGGCATACTCTGTGTGACCTCAGAAAACCAGTAGCAGTTATGAAATCCCCGTCAGTCTCTTTCACTTCTCTTCTGTTGCTTTCGATTCCGGCCTGAATCATTAACACTGTACCTACTGTAGAAACAGAGCACCTGCAGATAAACACACGGTTTCCAGAGACAGACAGATCATCACGAGAGAGGAAGAAGCGTAAAAGTTTGAAATGTCACTCTCACTTCTGAAAATGAAATCAGCAGGACATTTCTACTACAGCAGTTTCACATCTCTATACATATTCAGATATTACTCTCTTACTGCTGGATATTACATCTGGCTTTATTTTATGGTTTGAGTGACTTTTCATCTGCACTTCTATACAGTTCATCAAATACCCAGCAATTTATTAGGAAACACTTGTATTGCATGACATATGACATAATTAAATGGTTACTGGTTGGAAAACAACAGGACTAAAAAGTTATAGCAGAAGTTTGATGAAAGTATAAACATAGTTAAAAACGTAAAATACAAATTTAAATAAATATAATTTTTATTATTTAATTTGAGTATGTTTTACGGTTTTAGTGTCACCAATACAAAATTACAGATTTTATTAATATCTTGAGTCATTTTATGACATTTTATGAATTGCATTTTCATTTTAGTGTGAGTTATTTTATTGTGTTTTGTCATGTTTAGTAGTTTTTTTTATTTCTTTATTCCATTTTAGCTGTATTTATTGTAGTACATCAAGTAAAACATTATTTATTACATTTTATTAAATAATATTATTTATTAGTTTATATTAATATTATTATAAACAAAAAATATTATTAATATTATTTTATAATATGTTATAAAATAATATAAATAATAATTATATTAAATAATTTATTAATATTTGAGTTAAGATTTATTTTTGACAGTTTTAGTTGGCTATATCACCATTTACAAGAAAATATTATTTCATTATTTCTAAAATATAAAAATAATGCTAAAATGATTGTTTCTACTAATTCCCGTTTATTCAGTGTGTTGCCACGCGAGTGAAATCAGTTTAAAAGTAAACCAGTGTTGTCTGTCGTAGAACAGCAGCGACTCATGAACACACGTGAGCTCAGCAGTCTCTTACCTCTCCGTCCGTCTGCGTCTTTCCTCCTGTTCTCCTTCTCATCTCTCTTTATTTTTCCTCCAAGCAGACGATGATGATTTTCACTCAAGACAAGTTCAGCTCCATTAAATTGGGGAAAATAATTTCACGGCTCATTACATCTGCCGTATTTAAACATAAAGAACAACATCCGGGTCTTGTGTTTCTGCTCTGAGCGTCTGTCCGGTCGTGTCCGTCTTCTCCTGCTGATGAAGTAAGATCAAATCAGATGTGTGTCAGAGTCCATATCTAGAGAAACAGCTGGAGATTTACACTCCACCTGCCGCCGTGAGCTACATGTGTTCTGTGGGAAAGAGGATTTGAGAAAGATAAAGTGAAGACACAACATCCAAAACAAACTTAAACTTCAACTGAACTGTGATGAAAAACAAAATGCAGTATTTATATCTAAATATGAAGAAATGAAGTTTAAAGAAGGATAGACAGAACGATTTGGCCAGCAGCTGCCCTGGATAGAAGGATAGAAAACGAAAGAACAATAGATAGAACAATAGATAGATAAAGAAAATGAAGAAATAAACAAAATACAAAACAAATGCTATGATTGTATGAACAAACCAACAAAAAACAGATAGAAGCAAAGAACAGTAGAAAGAACTCACATAAACAAAATGATAAAACAAAGAAACGAATGATGGAGCGAATACATTATTATGAAACATGATGTGTGTGTGTGTGTGTGTGAACTCAAGGCTCTGTACAGCAGCTTCACTCTTATCTGTCTCTGCTTCTCGGATGGTTTCCATGGATCCGTCAGCAAACTCGGAATCCGGAATCCGGTTGTCATGGAGATTCCCGAATCCCTGGCTTTATCTGAGGAGATAATCTGTGTTTCTGACACGCTCCGTTCCTCACAGACTTCCCGCTGCCGGGATTCACCAAGCAGGTGTCCATCTGGGTTTCCATAGCAGCACGTGGCATTATGGGCTGTCCATCTGGTGCCAGCACAGGTGTGCTGAGAGTGGAGCGAACAAACCCCAGCGGCACGCGCCGTTAGCATCCAAACCACAGACAATCACAGTCGAGCACAGAACCAGGCAGAGGTCCATGTTTCCCAACTGAGATTATTACATAATCTGAAAGATGAATCAATCATCTTGATTCAATCCATTGATGTATTGATGTATGAACTAATCTGGAATCTGAGGGTAAATACTGAGAAAATCATCTTTACAGTTGTTCAAATGAAGTTCTAATGAAGTAATTAGAAATGAAATTTTGATATATTTATGATAGGAAATTTACAAACTATCTTCACGTAACATGATCTTTACTTATTCTTCTACTGATTTGAGAAAACCCTGTTCTGCGTATGACTGTCTTTGTTAAACAGGGACGCGTTTACGTCTTCCAAGTAGAAGCAATTCTGCTTATTATTATGTAACATATAATAAATAGTATATAAATAGTTTCATAATTATAAAAGTAGAATGGGTAAAAACATGGTTTTGCAAAGTATTGTTTTTTATTATTTTCTTTCTTTATAATTAATAATTTTCTAACTACTATTAATTTTTAGGTTATTATTTTTAACTTTGCATTTAAGGGAAAAAAAATGCTTACTCAAATATTAGTAATATTATATTTTTTATATTTACAATAGGAAATTACTGAGAAGATCTGTGGTTATTTCTCACGTACCACAAAAAGAGAAAGATGTGTTTTGTTTTTAACGGGGAATCATGAATGCAGGAGTGTGTTTGCGTCCCGTGAGACGAGTGTGTGTGTGTGTGTGTGTGTGTGAGTGTGAAGATAAACACATCTTTCTCTCGTCTCATCTCGGCTCCATCTTTCATCCAGCTGCAATTTCTCAAAGTGCTCTAAAAGTAGGACAGAAAGTTTGGGACGTGTCTCGGCAGCCTCTGATTGGCCGAGACAGAAACGTGCTCGCCTCAAATCCACATCGCGCCTGATCTTTACGCTTAACAGGATCTGAGACTGAAAACACGTCTGAGTCCCACCAGGGTGATTAAACTCAAATAAAATACACGTTAGGTCTAAAACTAACTACATTTAAAATAAAAAGAAAATAAACAAATATTTACAATATTTACAATTTGCCATTTTCATTTCATTTAACCAGAAAATAAAATATTAAAATATATAAAATGTGACCCTGGCTGTGAAAACATACATTTTCTACATTAATAACAGCACATTCTCTAAAACATATAATCCTCATATCTTTATCATATCTTTCATATCATATTGACTAATATTGATTTAGACGTTGAAATCAGTTGTTATAAATTGAAATCATAATGAAATTGCTTGCTTGCTTGCTTCTCACAGTCAGATTTTGAGGCTTTTATTTTGTATTTCACAGAGAGGGTCACAAATGTAAACATAAAATAAAATATAATTATAAAAACTATAAACATAGCCTATATAAAAATGACAAAACTATGAAACCTTAAGAAAAGTAATATTATTGTAATATAAAAAAACATATAACATCTAAATATAGGCATCAATTGTAATATTCATTTAGTTTAACTTGATGTTTTAAATGAAATAACATAAAAAAATTATGTAAAAATACATTAAAATAAAGAACTATTAAAATACACACACACACATATATATATACGACAATTACTAAAACCTTAAAATAAAAATGGAAAACATACAAATATTTAGAATATTAAATATTTTCATTTAGTTTAAGTTGACGAAATATAAACATAAAACGCAATATAATTAAGTGTGTGTGTGTACTTAACCAAACAATATATCCAAAATCCTCTCTTTGGGGACGTCCCCTGTGATGTTTCCTGTGATGGGTAGTTTGTATAATATAAACACCGTTACACCTATAGAATGTCCCCATTTCATTTGGGCTCAAGGCCTGATTTCACCCCACGACTAAACTTGAACTCTTTCTCGTCTCTTTTCCATCATAAAAGCTCTGGCTCTGCATTAATGAAGAGTTTGTGATCACAGTAATGCGGCTGGAATCTGGGCACGGTTGCTGTGAATGACGACATGTGAGTGGAGATGATGTTTCCACGTGTGAAGATATGATCGAACAAGAGCTGATCCAGACCCACGGGTTCAGTCCGGCCTCGTTTACTGCTCATTATCTTCATCCACACCACACACGTCTATCAATTGATGCTCCAGAGCAGCGTCAAACATATATTAGGAAATTCATTTGAAACGGCACAGACTTCCAAGGCAAATCTAGTATGGAAACGTGTTTCTGTCACAGAATAAAAAAAACTAACTAATCTCACAGTTCTACATTTTTTTTAACAATTTTCTCTGAATTCTGAATTTATATCTAACAATAAAGGAAAAAAATAGTAAAACAGGTAATTGCGACTTTTTATCTTTTGAATAGATAAAAAATTACTAAAAATTACTAAATTATAATAAAAATGATTCAACTTTTTGGGGCAGTTTCCCGAACAGGGTTTAAGACTAGTCCTAGACTAAAAGAAATGTTAAGAGCTGTCTAAGCTGGAAAAAGCTTGCACTGAGATATCTTAAAATACATCATTGTCATTGTTTGGTCTTACAATGCTCACAGATCATGCATTTTTATAAGACATGTTTCTAAAAATTCTTAAACATTCTTTCTAATAATTCCACAGTAGATAAATCTAGATTTAAAAAAAAGAACATTTTAAAATGTTTTCTCAGCAACTAAATAATAAATTCAAACTGCTGCATCAAAATGACTAAATTATCATATGAAATATTAAAAGCAAAAACTAAAGTAGGAAAAAGTAGAAAAAAAATTACAAGAACATGACAGAATTAAAACATAAAAATAAAACATAAACATTTAAATTAATACTATACAGTATATATATATATGTCTGAATTGTAAGATATAAATTCAAAATTGCACAAAAAAGTCTTATTACAGAAACAATCTATTCAGAATTTTTATATTCATGCAAAGCCAGTTTTCTTACTAAACTAAATTTGCATTAATATGTGGCACTTTTAAACTTAGAAGTGTAGATTTTATTATGAAATATTTGCTTGTTGCATATCTGATGTCAAAACTGACAAAAAGACCTACAAAGATAACCAAGACCGGGTTAAAGACGGTTTGGTGGAGCACCGGAAAAAATGCGTGACTTTTCCACTGAGCCACTGCTAACACTGTTTCCAGACGACTGCTAATCAGACACAGCCTGCTCTGTCAAACACACACACACACACACACACACACACACGGAGGGAGTTTTCTGTGACGTTACACATCTCTTCTGAAATCGATGGGGAATGCTGAGCTGAAGTAATCATGACTAGACCTTTCCTCAAACACACTCGTTTTGTTTAGAAATCAATCTCAAGTTCTAGATTTCAGAAAACAGCGTCACGACTGCAACAGAACATCGGAAAACACCATCTCACACTGATGGATGTGATTATAACAAGCGGTCAGATTTATGGTGCTGAATACTGTATGGTGTAAAAATGTAGCATGTACTATATTGCTCTTGTAAATAAAAACCATAATTTTATAAATCATTTTCAGCAATGAAATAAAGCTGAAGTAAATATTAGATTTAAAAAAAATGAATCATATTTAAAAAAAAAAAAAACTGAAAAAAAAAACATTAATTAATAAAGAAATTAGAAATGTTCTATTGGAAGAAAATTATTTAATGTTAATGTAAGTGTATGTGATTATAATTAAATTATTTTAAAATCTTATTAAATATGTATATATATACATATAAATATACATGAACATACATTCACACGTACACAAATGTTGAAACTGAGAATCTTTGAGCTCGTTTCTAATCTGATGTCTGCTCCAGGTCTCAGGATAGTTGTGACAGGGTCATGTTTATCATGGCGTAGCATCTCCTCTTCTTTTCACAGCAGTTTGAAGACGTCTGGGCATCGAGGTTATGAGTTTCTGGAGTTTTGGTGTTGGAGTTTGTTCCCATTCTTGCCTGATATAG
>JAUMHP010000007.1:2796674-2810767 GCA_032361065.1 Enteromius trimaculatus | reverse complement strand
AGGTTTGTGATTGAAAAATGACAATAAGAAATTAACTTAAGGGAGCTCTCGTCTGTCTGTCCGTCTCGTTGACACGTATAGAGGCCACTGATGTTAACTTATGGACTGTGGATTATTGTGATGCTTATAATCAGCTTGTTCTGATGGCACCCATTCACGCGATGCTACATTGCTCCAAAACTGATGAAGAAACAAATTAATCTTGGATAAGCACTTTTTGGATAAACTATTTCTTTATGGTAAAAGGTTACCACTTTTTACAGTTGTCTGGACTCTCATTCTGGCGGCACCCATTCACTGCAGAGCATCCATATGCCAAGCAAGTAATGCACTTCTACAAATCTGATAAAGAAACAAACTCATCCACATCTGGGATACACTGAGGAAGAGAGCATTAAGCGAATGTCATGTTTGCGTGAACTATTTCTTTACGTGTATACAGACACTGGCGAAGTTTGTGTATTTGCATGAAGGGTATTTCACTGCAAGACTAGTTATCTAATAAGAATGATGTAAAGTTCCCAAACTGTTGCTTGGCTGTGAACCCATGGTGTTTCCATGCATCGTGTCGAATGACCGCGTGGAGGACGCATGGCTTCAGGGATATCGTCTCGACTGTCCTTTCCTCCACCCTGAGGCCCTAGAAGGGTGAAATTTTAAGAGGGACGACTTGTATCTTTAGGCCCCAGAGTTCACATTTCAGGTTGGCTATACAAAAACAAACAAAAAGCCTAGTTGCTGCAAAAGACAGCTGGAGCGGACAGACACAGAAACTCACACGGTTTGTCAAGATGGCCCCCTGCTCTCAGATTCAAGGTTATTTTTAGGTCCGGCAGGGCTCTCGTGTCTGTATGTGACAGGACTGAAGTGTAATTAAATCAGTGCACCATCTGTGTGAGTGATAAACAAAACAGGCCTCTGCTTATTTTAGTAGAAGATGATAAAAAGAAGATGAAGGCCTTTGTGACCGGAGCAAATACAGTTTGTGTCAGTATATCCTGTAGTCAGATAGAGTGTGAGAGTCGTAGATGACGTACAGGGAAATGAGACACAATGCAAATTTCTAGTAGGCCTTTGTTTTACAGGTGTGCGTTATCAGCAGAGATCTTTTACTGCTTTACACACCTGTCTCTGTAAATGTTTGCTGGACTAGTTTTCTTATCATGTTATGTATAAACTTTGACTTGTTGATGCATTTTATTGGGTTACAAACTGCATGAAATCATAAACTAAGTTGATGCGTGACACATTTAAAGGCATATCCTGTTCACCAGGGTAACAGTTATCAAGAACCATTAAAATAGCTATCTATATAATAACTAAATCTACTTAAAAAAAACTTAAAACTTATTCTTATTTCAGTTATGGCAAGAAACATTTTCATTTAATACGCAGATGAATCTTGACAAAACATGAATAAATATTCTTTCAATGCATGAACTAAATTAATAAAAGCATTCATTTATTGCAATGCATGTCATTTTGTAAGAATGCATCTGCAAAATGCATAAATGTAAATTTACCTTTTAACAGGAGTGTGTTAGCTGTCATTTGTGCATGTAAATGAACTGCATGTTAGCTATAAAAGAGTTTTGCTTAATGCACGGCATGTCAGTGTCAAAAGCAGGCCACAGAACAATGCGGCTGAAATGAGAAGTGGTGCATTGTATTTCAGCAGGGATGAGGGTTGTGCAACACGAGGACGAGGAAAGAGTGAGAGCGCGATTGCATCATCAGAGGCTCGTCTCCTGCTCTGCCCTCGGGCATGTAAACAGGAAATGTGAACAGGCTCATGATGAATGTGAGAGAGAGAGAGAGAGATAGACGCAAGCGCCTTTCATCGTTTCAGTATTTCCTGAGGCGAGCTCGAGGGGGGGGGGGGGGGTAAACGAGAACAGAGGGGAGAGAGAGAGAGAGGGGAGACTTGGGTAAACGCAGTTAAACTGGTGATGTTTTCCAAAGCTTTCATTCCAGTCCTGCTCAGAAAACACAGCCTCGGGCGCACGCCAAAATATTCATGCACACTTCGTCCTGAAACAAAGACTTCAAAGCTCTGGTGCAGAACATGAGGAGTGAAGCGCTCAGCTAAAACAATCACGTCCCGCATGCTTCAGCGCTATCACACCCGTACATAAAATACAACGATATTATGGGGCTAAAAGGTGAAAAATTGGCTTGTTTCGTTGGATTCTTTTAACAAACATAAGTATGTCAAGTAGTGCTGTTAAATTATTAATCGTGATTAATCGCATACAAAATAAAAGAATAAAATATACACATGTAAATACATTTTAAAAGTAAAATACATAATAAATATACATATATTGTTGAAACAAAAACATTTCTTTTGGATGCGATTAATCACAATTAATTGTTTGACAGCACTAATATGAAGTTGTGAGATACAAAATCTATGCAATTTTACTCTTGATGTAATATTTTGCAAGATATTATCAGAATTGTGAGATATTCATTCTGAGAGGTAAACTCGGGATAATCAGATTTAAACGTATAATTTGTACGATGTAAATGCAGAAATGCGAAAAATAAACAGAATGGAGAGATAAAGACAGATTTGCAAGATGTAAGTGCAGGATTGTGAAAAATACATTTCGAGCCAGCAGGTGTCACTATATTGACATTAACAATAAATTAAATGGCTCATATAATATCAGAATTACCTCTTTTTGAGAATTTTCGCAATTACCTTTTTATTATTCATTTCATGGTGGAAACTGGAAAAAAGCTGAAATGTGAGACGTAAATTCAGAATTTAAAGAAAAGGTAACAGTTTTGACTTTACATCTTGCAATTCTGAGCTGCGAATTTATATACGACTTCCAAACGTTGCGAGAAGATATCTAAATTGTAAAGCTGCAGTCATTTTGGAAACCAAGCACGATAACATAAATATATTTGTGTCCACACTAGCAAACAATATCATCTGCTTATTCTGATAACTCAATCGTGTCGGTCGCTTTAAATTCTCTATTGCATGATAGTAGAATTGATTCTGATTGGTTGTCAATGTTCCTATCGTTTATCAGCTGGAAAGACAAAATCTTTTCCCTGTGCCTTTATAGTTATAGTAGTGGTATGGACACAGCTATTGTTTAACATTGAGAACGATACATTTTAGAACTATATCTTTATCGTTATTGTTCTTGGTGTGAATGGCTTTATTAACTTTATTACTTTCATGTTTATTACTGTGAAGTTTTGAAACTGTATAATGTAGTATAATGAGCTTGATAAATAAAGATAGCCTTAAAAACATGCTTTCAATAATAAACCATTTTTGGAAAAAACTTATGTAATGTAATAAAGTAAATGAAAAAAGTAATGTCTATTAAAAAGCAGAAATAAATAACATTTTCCAATCCTGTTACAACATAAAGCTCGACTCTGACTTCCAACGATCTCTGGTGCAGTCATGACTCTGGAAAACACGTTGCGATATGTTGCGTGTTCGCAAGTCGCCGCGGGAAAGTGACAAAGCACGGAGCGACACCGAAACACACTGATTATGCAGCTTTGGACCCTGATGACAAGAGAAAACAAGGTCTCTTCCTGATGATGACTATTCATGGATGCGTAATTATTGGATGGTGATATAATTTAAGGGGAGTTCAAAGGGTTTAATTGGTATTCTCGGATGCAGCTCGACATGATCAATGCCTGTCTCTTTTCAAAGGCTTTAATCAGATCCATTGCAGGAGGAGGCAGCACGTGGAGCATCAATCCCAGGCCATCTGCAGCCCGCTCGCGCCGTGCCAAGAGTCTCCTGTGGATGTGCCTGGCTGGCCGTCGCGGATGGCAGAGACACACAGGATCTGAAGAGAGCCGAAGAGCAGGTGCGAATTAGAGCTCGTCTCCTGCCTGGAAACGCGACACTAGGAGGCTTTTGTTCACCTCAAAGCGTTTCACCCAGATGCCGCTGCTATCTCAGACAGGACGTCATCCTTGTGTACTGTATGCATGCACCGTGGTGCAGTGGTGTTTGCTTAAGTATTTTACGCAAATTGTTCATGCCAAGTATTCAAGTTGAGCGTGCAAAACCCAACCAACTGCAGCATAGCACTTACAAAATGCTAACAGCATTCCCTAACAACTGCCAAATAAAAAAGCAATTAAGAATATTTGTCAAATATAAAATTTAAAAATGCAAAAATGTTGCATTTGAATGGCGCACAAAATGCAATGATGAGGTGTAATGTTTTTTGGGAGCCTATCCAGTTCAATCCATTAGATGTGATGCTGCGGTGTTGTTTACTGAAAAATGCAGAGATCATCTCACACAGATAGAAATTAAATCTTTTAAATTGTTTTTAAATGTAAAATATACTGTGATTGACTTGCATCTCTTTGTAGTAAACTATGCATACCTGATGCTGTTTGGTTTCTAATTTTTAAAGCAACTTCATTTATTATATTTGGTTTATTGACATTACCCACAGAGTCATTTTGTTGTTTCAATAAATGCATTGGTAATATTTTGCTTGATGCGCCCTCGTGGCTTCAAAAGAGAAGCTAAATGTTTTTCCCCCCAAACTGAAATTATCTGAATATTAATATTGATCATATAATATTTCATTTAGTTTTTCAGTCACTAAATCACTATGGTAAGCCTATGGCTAACATTTTAGAGTTGCCAGGGCAGATTTCCTGTCAAACCTCATAGGCCTACTGCCATTAGTCTATGCTAGTTTTGTCATAATCATAAATAAAGGACATATAAAGTCAGACTACAGTTGAACAGCTTAAAGACAAAACCACTGACAAGCCCATAAAAAACACGAAAAAACATAACGTTAGTTTCCTAGAATCACATTTGCTGTGCGTTTACTAAATTGACAAAAACACTGTTTATTAACACTGTTAACTATGCTAATCTCTAAACCACTTAACTTTAGTCTGTTTTGCCTTACAAAAAAATTAACCAAGGTTTTAGTATGTTTTATTGTTGGTGTAGCAACACCATGGCTAATTTGTGGTTAACGTGGTTTATAGTTTCTATATATTTTTTAAACTATGGTTAATTTTTGTAATTCCACCGATAACGTTATCTGAAATGAAGCAACAGATACCTCAGCATAGCCAAACGTTACAAACGCTATTTTACAACAACTGACTTTAATAAGACACACCAAAAACGTAATATAAGCTCTTACCTGTTCATAAAACATATTTTCAGATCGTCGCTCGTTTCGGTTGGATGTCTTTAGTGATTCCCGCCGATAAAAGATCATCGGTGGGCTAATCGCGATCAGCGCCGCGCCTCAAAACATCAGATTCATCCGCGCCTAATCACAACTCACGTGACGCGCTGAACAATCACCCTCCGCGAGTTGCTAGTTTTTTATTTTAACCGCAAGAGGGATAAAATATACGTAGTGGAGTTTAAATGTGACGCATTTCCAAGTTAAAACAGCGTGTTCAGCGTGGGAAGAAAGCGTCACGATGAGTTGATTGGTGGTGAAAGTGCTGTTGTTGAGGTAGACGCACCTGATTGGCTGATAGAGACACTATTGGGCCCGAATTTGAAGGTTTAACGAATCTTTTCATTTTAAGGGAGATCTATTTGCATGGCAATGGAATAGAGTGTAGAATAAAATAGAATAAAAATAATAAAATAAATATAGCTATTATATATACATAAAAAGTGCTGTTGTTGATAAGCGGGACAGATGACATCAGCTTAAATTAAAACAGTTGTATTATGAAAAGGACTTTAATAATGTAATAATAAAATATTCTTTAAAATACTAATACAATTATAAATTATATTTATTTGTTAGAAAAATATTAACACTAATGCATGCTACTAAAATAGGTCTACAAATTAAATTTATATTAATATATTAAATATATTAATATATTTAATATATATATATGAATATATTAAATCAAAGAAATAGTATTAAGGAAATTAATATTAATAAATGCAAAACAAACAAAAATGTAATATTAATCAAATATGAATAAATATAATAATCATATCTGTTTGTTCATTTTGAATGCATGAATGGTAAAATGTACAACTTGAATGGATAAAAGTGTCTACATGTAAATATGTACTGATGAATCATTCACAAAAAGAGCAGAAACCCGAGTAAACAGGTAGTGTTGGTTTCTGTGTGATGCAGCAGCAGCTACCCCTACTGAACACACACAAACCTCTCACACTTCCACTTTCATAAACACATTCCCTCTCTCACACAACACCGTTTCTGACACATTTGGTGGTTTTCACACCTTCTCAACCCTTCACAGCTGACAGCGTCGGAGAATCCGAGCAGAAACGGGGAGCAGGTGTCGAGCTCAGGCTTCTATTATTCAGGTGCTGGATTTCTGAGAGCGAAGCGCCGCTCGCTGACCGTGAAAACCGCTGAGGGCCGAGAGCCGGACCACTGAGGCTTTATGGAGACCTCAGGCCAAAAACAACACAAAAAAACAAGAGCTCTGGCTTTCCGTGCTTCTGGCCCCGACTCCAAACCCCACCCGGTAACAATGAAAGCCCTTGGACGTGGCCTACATCACAGGCTCCTTGAAAACACATCGGATGACATCAGGCAGCTCTGGGTTGCTGGAAAATACAGCCTCTGCTGCCATAAAGGCTTTTGGTCGGACGTTCCTGGGCAGCGGCTCAACTCGTGGTGTATTTTATTCCAGTCGTGGTGGCAGATTTTTTCAGCTGCCTCCGTCTCCTGGCGAGACTCCCGCACTGCGCTGCACTTGCCAGACTTTGCAATAAACAGCTGCAGCTTTGGGTAAAAATAATTAGACTTCTGTCTGTGAAGAGGAGGGTGGAGCGTCTGCAGACCTCGGCTCAAACCACTGTGTTACTGCCAGCTGATGAGAGGAGAACTTTTTTGTGTTGAAAGAATGGAAAAAAAGAAGTTAATAAAACCCAGTCCTAATTTGCTTCGTGCTCTTCACGGTGCAGTGAATATAATGTTTAGCATAAAATGTTGCCATTCAATAAAAATGCAAGGTGATCAATTAAAAATGTTAAAAATGAAGAAAATTTTTTTAAATGTAAATGAACATAATGGAGATAAATAAATATAATAAATAATAATTTATATATATATTACTTTTTGCATATATAAATGCTTAGAATAAAATTCATGTTTACCTACAGTAAAAATTAAAGGTGATTTATACAAACAAGCTAAAAAAAAAAACATAAAATGCATTATAAAAAGGGTGTATGTAATACATTTTCATATCATAAAAATAGAATCAGAAAAATGCATTATAAAAAGGTAAATAATATTTAAATATATAATAGATTATTTACCTTACCTATTATTAAATAATATTTTAAATATCACTATCATTTATATATTAAAAGGAATATTAAAAGGAAAGGAATTATTAAGTGAATAAAATTCTCTTTATTTACATAATGCTCTAGGCAACATAAGAAAGGTAGATAAATTATGTATATATTTTATACACACGTTTACTATTATATGTATGCATATATATATATATATATATATATATATATACATATTTACTAAAAAAACCAACCTACCTTTTTTGAATGTATGTAAATGTGAAGCAAATTTCACTAGAATAGGAGATATTCAGTGTTTTGAGCACACACAGTGTTGAAACCACTTGTCACTGATAGTTCACTGTGTTTGAATCCATGCAAATGTGAAGGAAATGCCCAATCCAAAGCAGAAAGCAGACGTTTTGGTATTTTGAACACATGAGATTGATATATATTTTAACTTTTTGACGAAAAAATAAATAGTATTTTTAAATTTGTATAATACACTTTATGATTTAAAATAAATTGTACAGAATTTTTTTATGATGCTTTTTATGCTTTTGGAGTTTGACAGTATACATAAACATTTATCGCATGCTAATCATCTCAAAAAGCATGTCAAAATTAAGAATTAAAAATTTTTATCTCAAAACTAGAGTAAAAATAGTGCATGAGTTACATGCTTTATTGAGCTTGACATGTTTAGTATCGTTTAGATACTTATAAAATTTATTTTCTATTTTTTTTCATTTGCATTTGAATTAAAGTTTTAGTAATATTGTCTGTTTTGTCATTTTTATTAGTCATTGCTTTTTTATACGTTTAGTTTAGTTTCAGTATTTTGCAGTTTTTAAATTTAACTTTTTTTGTAACTTTATTTCATCCCTATTTTTTTTTTTTTTTTTTTTGTTTAATATAGAAATGTATCAAAATGGGCAACTGGCTGAAACAATTGTAAGATATTTTATTTTCATTAACATTTTTTTTATAGCAACAATTTTTGGATGGTTTTGGTTTTTGTTGAGATTGAGAGTATTGTTATACAGGTTTGGAACAAGCTAAGTAGAGTAAATAATGACAGGAAGTTCATTTTTGGGTGAACAAGACTTCAGCTATGGACACAGTCTCTAGAGCATGTCAGAAGATGAGAAAGCTGCAGATAATTACATCAGTCCACTAGAAACACGTCACTGAACCTCTACAAACGTGCTGACTCAGACTCATAACAGGTTATAATGGATCTCCGGTTCTCCTGCAGTCAGCAGATACGAGGAACACACAAAGACTCCAGAAACACAAAAACCACAGAAGATGTGAGAAAAGACGATAAATGACCTGTCGACAAGGACGAAAAAACATTTAGAGGAGACTGAAGAGAAAGAGCTAAGCAAACAACACCGTGATCACTTCAAACTCACTCTGAGCAGCAGCTGGAATCGAGCATTCTGATTGGTGGAGGATGTTGAGTGGGCGGAGTCTAAAGCAATCATCCAATGAGAGAGTGATCAGGCCTCAGCTGCAAGACACATCTTCAATATTCCTGAGTAATCAAAACACAAATGAGTCTGTAGTGTCATATAACATGAGTATAGAGCTATAACATCTCTGTAGATAAGCAGCACAACAGTTTTCATAACTTATAATAATCAGAAATGTTTCTAATGTTCCTAATAAAGACAAAAGATGTTTGTCTCTATTAGCAATAGAAACAAGTTTTCATGCAGTAAAGACAAAAGGCAAAGAAATGCATCATAAAAGAGGTTTGTACAACTAATATTATATAATAAAATATTCAAGTATATATAAATCTTGAGGAAGAAACTTGGCTGTTTTGTATGTCTATTCATTTGAAAGTTATAAATGTAAATACCGCTGCTGTTTATGCTATTAGATTTGAAATAATTTAAATAAAAGTGAAATAATGTATTTAGCCTATATAAAGTAAAACATGAGTAAAACAAAGAGCTACTAATTTATATGGACATATTTTGGAGTCGTAAATAGAAAATAGTACAGTTTTAGCCATTTTTTTTTTACACATAATATATGTTTTTAAAGAAGTGCTTTTAAAATCTAAATATTGAAATTCAACTTGTGTACAAATAAAACTTAAAGATAATTAAAATAGTTCAAAAAATTCAGTCTCTTTGTTTTGCATCAAATAACACTGAAGTGCCTGATATTATTCATCTGTGGATCTTTACTGCCCCCTGCTGTAAAACAGAAGATATCATTGGTTTTTTTTTAATCGTTTTATTTTCCACATAAAGGTAATATATTCGTAGTTTGTTTGTTCCTCTCTCGCGCTCGAGTGAAGAGCTCGTGAGTGTTATTATTATTATTGCTGCGTATTTCTGATCAGGCGGGAGCCGGCGGCAGCTCGGCTGTCACAGGTTCTGACGTCACCGGACGGGGGTCTTTCCTCGTGCGGCTCTCCGTGAGGGTCATGCAGTCAGTCTGATCGCTGTTATTATTATTATTGTCATCATTATTTCTGGGGTGTGATATCGTGTCCTGCTGATATTTCTCGTCATGATGGGCGGCAGCAGCAGCAGGATCGCGGCTGGTTTGGGCGCGGCGCTCTTCGTCGGTTACTGCATTTATTTCGACAGAAAGAGACGGAGTGACCCGAACTACAAGAACAAACTACGAGAACGTGAGGGCATCTATATATCTGTCTATCCATTTATGTGTCTATCTGTGTCAGAATATCTACCTGTCTATCTAACGTTATCTATCTGTCTTGTCTGTCTGTCTGTCAGAATATCTATCTATCCCTTTAACGGTACCTGACTATCTATATATCTATCTGTCCATTAAAACATCTTAAACCTTCTGTACTAGCTGTTAAGTGCAGATGAGTTGATGGATGTGATTTTGTTTCAGGAAGAAAAAAGCAGAAGGCGTCTCAGGAGAAAGCTGGATTATCGAAGGTGATTTATTGTGACAGAAGTTATGTTGTCTTACAGCTGAAACAGTCCCTAATTGTTTTAATCTTTTATATTATATATCTGTCTGTTCAGTTACCAGACCTGAAAGACGCCGAAGCCGTTCAGAAGTTCTTCCTGGAGGAGATTCAGCTCGGAGAAGAGCTTCTGGCTCAGGGTGAGAAACCTTCTCCGTCTCACTCCATAAACACCCTCAATAACTACAAATCAACCGTATTAGAAATGCTTGCACTGATCTGCTGCACTCCATGATGATATTTAATAATATATATATAAACACATCTATAGATGCATGTATTTGTATTTATATGATAATAGTATACACGCATATATATTGTAAACAAAACTGTTCTTTTGGATGCGTTTAATCACGATTAGCGACAGCACTATTCTTAATGGTTTTAGTTCAACTAAATGAAAATGAGAAACATTGCCTTGTTTTTATAATTCATCTGTATATGTTTAATCAGCAGAATGAGTTAGTTAACTGTAATAACTCTCTCTCTGTGTGTCAGGTGATTATGAGAAAGGCGTGGATCATCTGACGAATGCGATCGCTGTGTGTGGTCAGCCGCAGCAGCTCCTGCAGGTCCTGCAGCAAACCCTTCCTCCTCCAGTCTTCCAGATGCTCCTCACCAAACTGCCCACCATCAGCCAGGTGAAATAGAATTAAAGTGCCTCTATTATGGGTAATCAAGGGCTCATATCTTATTTTTTAGGGAGTCCCTAATGGGCTGACATGCATGCAAGGTCAAAAACACTTTCAGTGTCTTATAATATGCATTTATTTTGACCTCATTTGTTCAGTGACTAATAAACGATTAATTTGTCCAAACCCCTCCTCCGCGTGATGCTATAGTCAGTGGTGATTGGTTGATTCATCTCATCGTGTCTGATAAAGCAGTGTTTGTGAGCACAGTGCTGCATCACAGGGGAACAGATTTGGTACTGCTCTAAAAGCACCACCTAGTGGTAAACAATTAATTATTTTCATTTGACCAACAAGAAGTGGGCGGGCAATATGCTGATATTTCATGTAGACGTCAACATGAAGCGGTTTGGGATTCGTTTGAAAAAACGACTTGTTTCAATGATTCAGAGTCGACTCTTTCTTTCTAACTTTATACACTGTGAACTTTCAGCATGGTTTCATTCACTTGTATACACGCTGCATGAAAGATTATTTTCAGAAATCCATCATAGAAGCACTTTAAAATATGCAATATTTACATTTATTATCTGCTTTATATTCATGAGCAGTGTTGGGCAAAGTAACTTTTAAAAGTAATGCATTACAGTATTGCGTCGCACTCTAAAACAGTAACTAATCGCGAGTGAAATGATAAATTCACGTCTGTACAGTAGAGGGCGCTGTTCAGAGAATATGACACAGGACAAGAAAGTTCAAAACTATTCAGTTTTCAACTTGGATATCTTTTAAATGTAGCAAGCAATGCGTTACTTTACTAGTTACCAAAAAAAATCAAAACTCTGTTTATGTCAATTGCATAACACCCCAATTCTGTTCATAAGACGGATGCGTGTATTATGATTTCAAACCTAATCGAACACTTCTCTGTTCTCGTGCAGCGTATCGTCAGCGCTCAGAGCATCAGCGACGATGACATCGAGTAGAAGACCTCCAGCAGCTCTGTGACGTCACTTCCTGTCTGCTACGAATCAGTCAGTTGCTCTGTCCCGCCCCTTTCCATCCTGGTTCTCAAACACTGAACGCACAGATACGGATTTGGAATGAAATGTCATAGTTGTGTTTTGAATTTGAGCGTCTGAGTTTGTCCTGTTGAGGTCGACGTGTGTTTCGGTGTATTTGAATGACAAGCATGACCTGCATCAAGTTTTTCTTAATCGATTATTTGTTTTACTAACAAAGCATTTTGGGTACACAGATAAATGTGTCGCCGTAGAGGTTCGCAGACGGCATCCTTCACCTGTCATAATGACTCACGAGAGTACTAATGTCATTTATACGTGATCATGTATTTAAGTTATTTTTAAAGGTTGTGAGACGTCTAATGTGGTATTGTGGGATAGGAAGCACATTTAAAGGTGCTCTGTTTGAAGTAGGGGAGAGTTTCATCTTTTTTAACTCCAAAATAAATAAAAAATCATTGTATGGAGTCAACGTGTCAATTCATTCTTGTGCTTATATTAATACCGTACTGCTCATATTTTTGCAATACAATTAAATACAATAAAAATGAAAACTGACTTAATTTGCTCTCATGTTGTTAAAGTTTCAGTGGATTAACTTTAAATATCACTACAAATGCAGCATGTATTTAACATAATAAAACGTTATGTTAATTGATGATTTTACATAGGATAATACACTAATATTAACAATGTAAAATGCATTTACTCAGAAATTATAATTTTTTATTAATGTTTGTTCATGATTTCTAATACGAAGATTATTTTAAAATATAAAAATTAAAACTACACTTAACTTTTTTTGGTTCAAATTAAACGAATACACCATTAAACCGAGTTTTTGCTTTACTAAATTATTATAAAAGTTATATTTTACAGATTTCCCGGGAAACCGCGTGCTCCCGTCATTATTACGTGCGCGTCCGCGTCATTTAAATACAGCAAAGAAGTTCCTGCTGTTAACAAATGAACCTAGAAAGGTTGTGCTAACAAAGTAAAAGCGACACACCCATAATAAAACACCAATTAATAATATCAAATAATAACCTTTATGTTCACTAAACTACCAATCTTTAAGCCAGTTACTGCTTTGGTCTTAGTTATTTGATATGAATAGCTAGTGTTCCAAACTTCTGCAAAATTATTTAAAAACTGTTTCAACTCTTACCTGCTTACAATACATTATTTGCAGTTATCCGTCTTCCTTTTGATGTTATTAGTTTAATTCGTGCTGAAAAATGATTATTTGTAATCTTGATCATCAACGGCTCAAAACATCAGATTCATCCGCGCGGAGCCGAAGCGCAGCCCACGTGACGCGCAAAACAATCTCCCTCCGCTTTATTCTATTTCTATACGTCAAAACTACATGAAATTAAAGAACTTATGGGTAGTGACACAGGCATAAAAGTTTAATCACATTTTTACTTGTGACATAAGAACACAAAACTTGTACAAATAAAATTACAAGCCTTAAATTTGAACATTTGGTTTCTTTTTCTTGTGCTTCAATTTCTTCTTTAGTCCTTTGCCTCTTTTGGCAGCAGGATCTGCCATCTCTCCTTTGAAGAATGAAGCTGGTGTTTGTTTCTTGCCAGGATTTGTCTTAAAGTTCTTTTCTCGCGTCTTATTTGTCATTTCTTGCTTTGACCCTTTGAATCGTGACGCTTGGCCCGGAGGGGTTTGCTTTTCTTTTTCCTTCTTCACAGATCGTTTGACTCTGATCTTTCGCTCGAGTAGTTTGGAGCCGTCGAGTTTCTGAGCCAACATCACCGAATCTGAGCTCTGAAACAGAAAGTAAAGTTTCAGTGAGTTTACCACATTTGAACACTTGCATTTCCCTGTAAAGCCTGACCATGTTAAATGGGGGGAAAAAAATAAATAAAAGATTTTATATATACACACACACACATATATACAGTGGATACAGAAATTATTCAGACCCCCTTACATTTTTCACTCTTTATTATATTGCAGCCATTTGCTAAAATATATATTTTTTCCTGATTAATGTACACACAGCACACCATATTGACAGAAAAACACAGAATTATTGACATTTTTGCAGATTTATTAAAAAAAGAAGACTGAAATATCACATGGTCATAAGTTTTCAGACCCTTTGCTGTGACACTCATATATGTAACTCAGGTGCTGTCCATTTCTTCTGATCATCCTTGAGATGGTTC
>JAUMHP010000007.1:2737049-2747909 GCA_032361065.1 Enteromius trimaculatus | reverse complement strand
TGACTACAGAGACCGTCTCTGCATTTGATAAATAAAGTTTAATTCTCGTCATTATACATTACCATCACTCTGTTCTCTTACTTGATAATGTGCTTTGCTACAATCTGTATTGTTAAAAGTGCTATAGAAATAAAAACGATTGATTAATTGACAAAAAGTAATATAAAAACACTTAGTTTCTCAGCTTCCGTTTGCTTCAATACAACATCATATTCAATATTGGTATAAATGCACTCCGTAAAAACCACCATGAGGAATATCAGAACTGAAGACACTACATCAGTGACGGTGCTAAATTATGGTGGATCACACGGTTATGTTCTGATTAGAATAACGTGAGTTTACAGGCTTTCAGATTAAAGTGTTTGAGTAGCAGACATGTTGAGTTCAGCAGAGACAGATCACAGATCACAGCTGTAGTCTGGCTCTGACCGCGTGACTTCAGCTGTTTCATTACTTGCAAAATAACCATCTATTTAAAAAACTGGAAAATTCCATGGACTGCTGTTAATCTGTTTGCCATTACCTTGATAACGCTCTTGGCTGTAGTGACGTCTACTACAGCGAGATCTGATTGTGATGTTCACAGATTTCCTCCAGTATCACAGCGAGGTGTTCCTCAAGCGACAAACTCAGCGTCTTTACCGTATAACATTAACCCACACACTCCGATTAGATCTGAAACACAGCTTTCGTAAATGTTTTCTTCTTCCTGCCGATGTGCAACCTCTCCACGGAGAAAATCTCATTATCCTAATGAGCTTTTTCACCATGAAATATGCATTGATTATTTTGTTTCATGTAAAACTGCACAGACAGATTCAGTTTGCGTGAGCTTCTGTTCAACAGCCAGATGGAGACACGTTTGGATCTGGCACAAGGGAGCAACCGCAAAGAGCAACGCAGAAAGCAAAAATAAACCGGTTCCAGTACGGGTTCGGAGCGTTTGTGGCACGCGCTAAGCTCACCAGCTGTGTTGAGATGAAAGCGTGAAGGCAGGTGAAGTGAACGACGGCTGCTCTTGTTTCTGTCTCCACAAGGCTGAATTTAAACCGTGGGAATTTTGATAAAAAGTAAACCGTCTGATTGTTCATCCGAAATCCAATTTCTGCTCGAGTGAGGCCGCCGGTGACTGCTGCGTTTTTGGCATCATTATTCTGCGTCAGAGGTTCAAGAGAAAAAATAATTTAGCGCTGGGTGAAATATTTGCATGGCGGTCTCCTCTCAGTCTCTGATTAGTTCTTGTTTCCTCAGAGATTAGGTCTGTCTTGTGTGTATTTGCTCAGCGGGTGCTTTATTAGATACACTTCTCTAATACTGCCATGTGCCCCAAATCAGCCTGAGCTCAGCAAGTGGCTGGAAACACTCCAGAGACACATATTCGTCATCATGTACGCTTCATCACGTTGCTTTGGCAGAAGAGAGCATGTGGTCAGTGAGAGCTCAAACACAGACTGCAGCGTTTAACTTTACACACTAACCCAAGAACTGCACACACAAAATATCCCAAACACATTCAAAACCACACATTGAACACACATTGGCCATAATATGATTGCTAACACACTATAACTGATTCATTCGGTGCAGTTTTCCAAACCATTTGTACAGTTTTTGAAACATAGACACATTTCTTAAAGATTTTATTAAATTTCACCTGTTTCCACACATATTCTAATTTTACTCTACACAAAGACAGCATCATTTTGCACAAGTTTAACTATGTTCTCATTCAGGAAACACAAGCACACAATATAATTAACTCAAACATCCAAAAATGAACTCGGCACACATTTACCTGCGTGTGAGGATTTAGTAGCAGGATGATACGAAAAAGAACATAAGTGATTATGTGTTCTGGAAAATGAATCCTGCTAGTGAGAGACAAAGGGAAAATTAAAATAAAGGGGGTAAGGTCAAAGGTCATTTGTTCCTGATGAAATACAAAGCACTATAGCTGAGCCTGTTCTTCTGCATGGACTGACCATGAGGGAATGTGACCTACAGCTTTATTCTGTGTACAGTAAATACTGTAGCACATGTTGTACTCCCTGAAACTCATAACTGTTGAATTGATTTGTAGCCCAGCAGTCCTTGCATGTGCTTGATTGGTGCAGAACTGAGAGACGACTGTCAGAAAACTAAGAAACTGCTAGAACAGATAAGAATATAATGTAATGCAATTTGGCAGAAGATACTGAATGAATTCATTTATTTATTTACAGTACCTGACAGTATATTCTGATGTGTGTTTAATTTATATTCAGTTTGAACTTTTGTCATTTACTGTACAAAAAACATTACGCTATTACTGTTTCATGAAGATATTTTGTTAATTTCTTACTGCAAATATATCAAAATGTAGTGATTTGCATTGCTAATAACTTCATTTGGACAACTTTAAAGACCGTTTCTCAATATTTTTATTTTTGCACCCTCATTTTATAGATTTTCAAATAGTTGTATCTCAAATATTGTCCTCTCCTAACAAACCAGACATCAGTGGAAAGTCACTGGCCACCGTAAACAACCATGTTACAGTCGTTCCCATCAACACACTGACAAACTAAAACAATATGCTCCGATTGGATGGAGTCTGTGTCTATCCTGCACCACATGATTTTCTATGACATCTGCGGCCCGAGTTGAAAAATCTGGGCAAAAGCGGTGTGGTGTATTCCAGCCTTTACACGGAGCAGATCTGATGCAGCAGAGGTGAGATTCCTGCTTCTTCCAGAGATGAAAGTAATAAAAGCTGATGGTCTAGTCATTTTGTAGTGTATTACAGCTCTGTGGAGAAACATCACACACATGATCGATATATCCTCACCTCATAATTACCACAATAAGCCCTCCCTGTGGCCCCATACACACAAATAGTCTCATCCCGTTGACCTTTCCGCTAGTTTCTTCCACGTGAAACCCTGGCTGCTGTGATCCTGCGTGCCGTTAGTCGACGCTATACGGCTAATCACGGCAGGACGAGAGCGCTCCGCTCTGGGGGGTCTCTTTAAGAAATGTCAGCACTGAGACGGGAAGGAAATTGCTCTCCGTATGACTGCTAAACATGACAGGCTCCCAGCCAGGCCCAGAACTGAGCGTTCTGAACATAATCCACTTCTAAACATGCCGCAAGCCCCAGCTTTTGTTCCAGAGATGAGCGACGCTGTTGGGTTGAGAAGCTGACTTCTTCCTCCTGAATATAATTGTCCCACTGAGTCCCACTGGTTCTGTAAATTAGCAAAGGGACACTCTAAGAGGAAAGTTCTGGCAACCAGTGGAGAAGGTGTGATAAACGCAGCTGAATTACACAGCATCTAGCGCACTTCACAACGGGCTGATGGATTGCCATGCATAAGAAACTCACTTTCAAGCAAACATATCTTTATTCTTTGGGGGGGGGGGGTTCAGACGACACAAAACACCAGTCTAATGTTCCTCCTGCTCTCTCATCAAAATCTCAAGGTTTAAGGTATGTATGCATAATGCATAAAAGCACCAACATACTATAACCAATATTACTTTAATTAATTAATTAACTAACTAACTAACTAACTTGGGTTCTCAGTTAAAGTTAGAATCAAATTTTTTATCTAATTAATTACACATGTCAATTAATTAATCTAATTAAAATGATCACAAATTACATTTGGCTGTTAAAATAATGAGAAATTAATTGAGAAATTATTAAGTAAATACAGATAGTAGCAAATAGTAGCTTTAGAAAGAAATATTTTATTTGATTCAACATAATTTTTTGAACTGCTGAACATTCGGCGGACACACCACACCGCCTTTCACCAGATTTCATTTATTCGGACACTTTGCTGAACGTCATAGTTAGTGGAGCGGCAGGGCTGATCAAACGTTACAGGACGCGCAGACGTGTTGTTCGTTCATTCTTGTGAGTGTTTACATTCATCTGCAATGCACCCGAGCACATCTGATCACAGAGTGACCGGAGGCACTGACATCTGTGGTCATGAAGTCTCCTGAGAGCTTGGTGTTGGATTATCTGAAGGACTTCACTGGACCCTCACTGGACCCCCTGTCAGGACTGCATTACATCCTGCAACATCAGAGGCCTGTTTCAGAAAGGAGGTTCACAGTTGACTAACCAAGGAGTTTAGGGTTTCAGAACAGCTGATCTGAGTCAGGTCGATCAACTCTGAGTAGACTAATTCAGAGTTAAGCGTGTACACCACGACTATGAAAAGGCATTATCAATGGAGCGCAGATATTACGAGTCACCATGGCAACATCTGAAATATAAAGCTGAACTTGAAATGCGCATGTGAAGTTACAGCAAATATGAGCACATATTTAAAAATAAAAGCAACACCACTGCATCGGCGAAACAGAGACCGTTTGAGTGGGAAAACATAGCTGCTCAAGTTAATGTGTCAGTTCACATTTAAATTATTTCAATATTTAAGTATAATAAAAAAATAGGTAATGTAATGTGTGACGTTTATTGACTTTTCACTTGAAAAAGTTTGCTATTGGCCATAATTTTGAAGTTATTTCAGATGAAATTCCATTCAATTACATAAAATAGGCTACTGCGTAGTTTCTACAACAAACCTGATAAAACAAGAATGCATACAGTATATTAACGTAATGTTCAGTGGAAATGTTTAATTTAAGGTTCCCTTGTTGATCAGTTTAAGATAACGTTTCACAAATTGAATAGAGTTTTTAAAAGATTTAAAAGTGCACTCGTGTCTGTCTTTTTATTGATCAAGTGGTAGAGGATGATATAACCTTATAAGCAGTACTAAAGATAGTTTTAGAACGAGTAACAATCCCATTAATCTAGTTACAGTACACGTCCCTGTTGAAGGTCAGTGAAGTTATTATTTAAAGCTAATATTAATATTATTTATTAATATTATTATAAGCTAATATTATTTTTTGCAGTAATATCAAAAGTAAAACTTAAAACTATGTTATTGAATCGTATCTTATTGCTCCCGACCAGGTTAGGTTCAGAGAGTAAGTTACCACAGTAACCTCTCTTTCAGAAACAGGCTTGAGTTACCCTACTTCCTGAGTTTGACAAACCTGCCTTTTTGAAACGGAAAAAATCTGAGTTTCTCTTATCTCAGGGTTACCAAACTCTGAGTTTTCACTTTCACTTTCGCTTTCAACACCATCATCCCAACGCTCCAGCAGACCAAACTGACCCAGCTCTCCGTCCGTAGCTCTGTCTGTCAGTGGATCACCAGCTTTCTGACAGCAACAGCTATCAGTCAGGAAGTTAAAGAACTGGCTATCTGGTGCAGTTTTAAGAACCTGGAGTTCAACACGTTCAAAACTGTGGATTCAGGAGGAACCTCCCTGCTCTCCACCCAATTACCATCATGGACAGCACTGTGGCAGCAGTGGAGTCATTCAGGTTCCTGAGGACCATCATCTCCCAGACCCTGAAATGGGACATTACTCCATTGCCAAAAAGGCCCAGTAAAGGCTGTACTTCCTTCATCAGCTGAGAAAATTCAATCTGCTACAAGAGCTGCTGAAACAGTTCTACTCAGCCGTAATTGAGTCTGTCCTGTGTACTTCTATAACTGTTTGGTTTGGCTCAGCTACAAAATCAGACATCAGAAGACTACTGAGGACAGTTCGATCTGCTGAAAGGATTATTGGTGAACCCCTGCTCACCCTTCAAGAACTCTACACATCCAGAAGGAGGAAAAGGGCTCAGAAAATCACTCAGGATCCCTCACATCCAAGCTATGACTTTTTTGAACTTTTGCCATCTGCTCGGCGATACAGAGCACAAAATACCAGGACAGTCAGGCACAAGAACAGTTTCTTTCCCCAGGCAATCTATCTCATGAACAGTTAATAGTTCTCCCACTGTGCAATAAAAATATGTGCAATAACTGATGTATATTTTATCACCCTACATTATAGTACATCCTTCAACTTTAACTTCAACATTATTATTTCTAATCATTATTTTTATACTATTTCGATTTTATCCATAGCACACCTGTACATACAATTTATTTTATTCTTCGTTGCGTTGTTGTTGTCTCTGTGTACTGGAAGCAGTGGCACTAAAACAAATTCCTTGTATGTGCAAAAGTACTTGGCAATAAAGATCTTTCTGATTCTAAATGTCTTCATGAGTCATTGAGTCAGTCAGTTCCTTCAAATGGAGGATTCTTTCAGGGATTCAGTAAACGGCTCACTTTATGAATGGACCACTGAATCATTGGTTCACCTGATTTGTTTGGAACGTGGAAAGAAAGTCCGCTGAATTGCTTGTAGACAAAACTGAGATATATTGTGTTTAAAATATAACACAATATTAACTTCTTAATTACAGAACTATTATATAAAATTACATTTGCACTCTTTTTATATGGGGATGCTTGTGTAAATAACAATATATAATTTAACCAACCCTAAACCTGCATTTTTCACGCAATATCTTCAATATTTAAATACATAACTGCGTTTTTGTCCTGCATCATATTTTTTTCTGGAGGCGGAGCCAATGTGTTAAAACTCATTAATTAAGACGTTAAACTGAGAGCCCTTGTTGTAATATAACACATAAATATAAAAGAAAACCATGACATTCAGCTAAATGAAGAATTTCTGCGCCAACAAAACGACTTCAAAAGTGGAGGGGTAAAGTTTCGCTGGAACCCTGGGTTGGCCCATCGACTGTCTATTGAGCCAGCGGAGGAACTTCAAAGCCTCGACCCTTTGGATGTGCTCAGTAAACGAACCTCGCGACCTTCAAGAGCCGCTCTTTCATCCGGCCAGAGGATGCAACCCCAGACAGACTGCCATCAAAAGCCCTTCAGACGCTTAATGAGAGCTTTTTAAACACCACTGTCAGCATCTGCTCATTATAAACCACACATTGATTAATTTATTTTAATTAAAAACCTCCTCCGACAGTTATGAGCTGAATACGAACACACAGCATACCTGCACGCCCTTACGAAAATCAACCATGGTTTTATTGTAGTAAAAGTGTTTGATTTGCCTTATTGATTACTTTTTATAACCACAGTTTTGCTACAAATACCATGGTTAAACTATGGTTAGTGTAGCAAGACCATGATTCATTGTAGCAATGAATGAACTGTAGCAACCATGTTTTTGGTTTTATTTAAACCCATGGTTAATGTTTGTAGGGGTGCTCTCATCTTGCTTCGGGAGACCGTATGATGCTGGAAGAACGCAGAAGGCCTGTCTCAGGTACATTTAGCTCAGTATCTCTCCCACAAAGCATGGGCTCCGGCTAATCTCCTCTGAGAAAAGGGTAAATAATGAATGCATGTCTCTCTAATTAAAGAGCTCAGTCGCTCGCGGTCACGCATGATTACGCCGGCGCACTCAAAGAATAGATCTGAGCGCCGGCCCTCCAGAAGTCGCCCGACACGGCGAGCACGCATTGTTTGAGAGTGCTAGCTGTACACTAAGGTGTGTGAGCGAAGCCGTCTGACATTTCTCTGCTGATTAACTTTAATACCCTCTGTCAACGGCCGCTCTGCCTTACAACAGCCAACACTATCCACACGGACGAGCCGCGATGATTACAACCTGAACGCCTGCTTAGTGAGTCCACTTGACATTCTTCCAGAGCACAAACGTGACAGACAACTAAATAATGAATAACATCAAGGGGTTTTCATGTGGCTAGTTTGAAAAGGAACACAGACAAATGGATCCAGCCAATAAGAAAATTTAAATTCTGCCATTCTTTACTCACTTTCAAGCTGTTCCAAAAGTGTATGAGTGTCTTTCTTCTGTTGAACACAAAAGATGACATTTTGAAGAAACCAGACCGGTTCCGCTTCCCATTGACTTTCATAACGTGTTTTTATCAATGTCTACCAGGCTGTTCGGTTACCAACATATATCTTTTTTTTTATTCTCAAAACAACTATTAAGAAAAAGGCCAACGATGGCAGAATTTTCTCTTTTGGGTGAACCATCCCTTTAAATTACAGCTGTTTCCAACAAACAAACTTTACTCAACACAGTTTCTGAAAGCTGACTCTCAAACATCAGAAACACACAGAATCTGTAAAACCAGACACTCATTCACATCCTCTGACTCAGTTTTCAATTTCAACACAACATACATTTCTTTTTGTAACACACACAAATCTTACAGTATCTTGATTTAATTTTTCAAACGCAACCATTTATAATGTGTTATTCATCAGTACTCGACATTGATTAGTAGAACTCTTCTCATGAGCAAACACTCATTACCGTACTGAACACCAAGCAATCATGGCTTTAGAATATGTCTATTAATAGAACACAGGTCATGTCATTTATTTTTGATGCATTTCTCAGATCCTCAACTCACTTGTGCACATCATAAAAGAACTGTTCTTTTGAACAAATTGCAATTGATTATGTACAGTACATGTCTGCGGTTTCCTATATTATCAGCTGAAAATCTCATGTTGCTTACCTAAGTTCTCTGTGCTTTAGTAAAAGTGTAACTGTGAATCCTATACAGTCTCTTCAATCAATATTCATGTGAAAATCTGTACTTTTGGCATTCATAAGAAGTGCAGCCTTCTGCGTTTCAATACAGCCATGTCATCCTAACTCTGGCCATAGTTTACATCAGCTAATACTAACAGAGGACAGTGTTATATTGACAATATGACTAAGCATTTTGTTTGTAAACAATGACACAGGGACTATTTATTCTGATGGCACTGATATGTTCATTGACATAACAAGCGTACGTTTGAGAGACGAATTGGGTGTTACAGGCTTTTACAGGCATTCCATTGTTTGGTGATGTTTGTAGAAATTGCTTTGAGAAATGCACACTTCTTTGTCAGGGTTACAGTAAAGATGATTTGACAAAAGCTACAGAAAAACTAGACCTTGAATAATGTATGCAAACAATGTATTTCCTTTCTTTCTTTCTTACTGTGTAATACTGTATTCACTAATGCTTACAGCAAAAAAACAAAGTTTGTTTTCAATCTTGCGTTCATGTTTACCATTCATTTTTAATAGATTTCCTTATCTGTCTGCCAATTACTTTCAATCTTTTACAGAAATGTACACAGTAGCTCATGAAAGAAGATCTTTAGGTTTAGTGTGTACATGATATATCCAAAAATACAATATTATAGGAAATGTGTTTGCAGTGTAAGACAAATGTTTTCATTTGAGATGTGTTTGTGATGTTTCCAATGCTGCGTTTCATTTCAGAAGATATGTGAGGCGTTTTGCATCTTGTGAGTGCAATTCTTGGATTTGTGTGTAAAGTTTTGAAACGGTGATGTATTGAAAATGTTTGTGAGTAGATGAAAAAACTGTAATGAAAGAAAGAAAGAAAAAAAGAAAAGATGTTGCAATCTTCTTTCTTCTGCTGAACACAAAAAAAACGTTGTTTTTCTCCAAAGAACATTTGGAACTGAACAACATAGAAGGCCTTTCATTGTATGGACATAAAAAAATACCTCTCAAAATATCTTCTTCTGTGTCCGCATCAGAAAGTTGTAAATGATGTTTTAACTGATGATCTGTCACATTATGAGATGCAAACATTGATGATGAATTCTGCAGAATAAACACAGAGCTGACTGCAAGCAGCTTCAATTATATCTTCCACCGAGTGCCTTCCTAACACGGCAGCAGAGGGTTTAATGAGGAGCTAGCGCTGGTGCTCTATCATTAGAGACGCTGGTGTCTGCTCACAGTCATGCAAACACCGCTCCACCTGCTCACTGCAATCTCATGTCAGCTCCTCCACAACAAACCCAACAAACGGCGATCAGCTGAGGACTGACCTGTCGATCACATCACGGCTTATCTTTGCTCTGTGTCAAAACTGTCTGATTGCTAACGAGCCAGGCGCTTCTTTAGAAGGAAATCCAAGGTGATCCCCTGTGAAGCCACTTCCTGTGTAAGGTAAGGCAACATAATAAGCTTAAAGCCATGATTTAGCCCTTTTAAATGAGCTCTCTCCTTTTTCTTAATTATTCCACCTGCTTTGACACGGTGGTTAACGTCCCGTCTCTCCTCTGAGGGTTTGTCTCTGGAGCTCCCGGGCATCTGTCGTTAAAGCGGCTGGAGTCGTCAGCACATGTTCATTCACCCTACTGTAGGCCCTCAGCAAACACTGAGACCTTCAGAGTGAAAACGCTCTCTATCGATTCCTGGACGTCTCTGTATACTGCCTTCTCAGCAGTCCCAGGTACATAAAGTACTTAAAGGGCTCTATTTTCACACACTCATTTTATTTTCTTAACGCACTAAAAATGACTCTTTAAACTTTTTCAGAGAAACTTAAGATTAACTAAGTGGACTCAACTGTGAACACACTACCTCTGTATTAAGACTTCATATCCTATGATTTTCTAGGATATAAATAAAAAGTCCTTAACATACTTAAAATTTCATGTTCCTTTAAATGGTAATGAGCTTTGCTGACCCCGCCCCTCTCAGGGTGAAGAGCATCATACTGTTCACTTTGCCTGCTGAACTTGCTATAACTAGCACATTATTAGCAAAAATGCTTGTAATGAAAAAAAGCATGTCATAAAATCAAATTTTATTTGTCACATTCACGTACATACACGATATGACATGAAGTGAAATGTATTGCACGACTGCCCCAACAAATTTACACATTTAGAAAACAATTTAAGTAAAATAGCAAACTAGAGGTAGAATATGAAAATAAGTACAGTAAATAACAAAGTAACTAATAATAAAATAAAATAGAATAAAGTGAATAGAGGTAGATTTGAATATGAATATATAAATATAAGTTAGTATAAGTATATGTACACACAATAAAATTAAGAGTGTAATAGTGAATTGATTAAAAAGGCATACTGGGGGCAAATG
>JAUMHP010000007.1:2705343-2722138 GCA_032361065.1 Enteromius trimaculatus | reverse complement strand
TGGAGGTGAACCTGCTGGATGTGGAGGTCCTGGGCTGGTGTGGTTACACCTGGTCGGCGGTTGTGAGGCCGGTTGGATGTACTGCCATGGGACTGAAGGTGTGCTTTAAGGCAGAGGCTCTCTGTAACTGATGAAAGGAAGGCTACATAAATAAATAACTATTTTATTCAATATATTAAAAAATAATTATCATTAATGTAATTTTGTCAGGTTTATTTTAGCCCTCAATCATTTTTTATTCCAAAGTCATTTCATATATAGGGCTTTAGAATGGAGAAGCTCTTACATAACCAGAGCGCCAATAACATGTGTTAGTTTCAGTATGGATGTCTCAGAATCCAGATCTCATCTCACTCGTGCTCCATCAAGATGGAGGATCCTGTGTAATTAATGAAGAACACTTTAAAAACAGCCCTTCATTTGACCAGGCCTCACTAATGACTGCTAAATATAACCACATTAGACATTCTCCTCACCGCTCATTTATTTAAAACGACTCTGAGCTCAGAGGAAAAGTGCCTCCTCATCACAAACCTCGACACGCATTGGGATCTTTTAGTTTCCCTTCACAATCAGCCTGCGTCTCCTGCCGTCACACCACCGTCCAAACCAACAAGAAGTCATACACTTCTGTTAAATATCAGAAATGTCTAGATGGCTTTAGTCTCACTGAAATCAGTCCACTTCCGAAATAAAAATGTCCTGATTGTTTACTCACCCCATGTTGTCCAAGATCTTCATGTCTTTCTTTCTTTTGCTACAGATGGTATTTATTTATCAAATGCATGGAAGCTTCATACAATCCCAGACGAAGAATAAGGGTATTATCTAGTGAAACGGTCTGTCATTTTCAAAAAAAAAAAAAAAATATATATATATATATATAAACACTGGGTCAATGCTTCTGCCAGCATCATCTAATAAACATGTGCATAGCAGAGCTTAAAAAAAGTGCATGTTTATCAGGTGACGACCCAGTGTTTACAAAGAGAACACGCAAAAAACCCATGAAAAGTTAAATGGCCTCTACAAAAGAAGAAAGAAGTTAAACAATAATATTGGATGATTTTAAAGTTGGAGGAGAAACTGAGATGGAGCTTTTAACCAAAGTACAAAGAACTGACCGTGAGTGACCTTTCCAACAGGGTTACAAAATGTGTGACAATGAGCATCGCAGAGCATTTGTGGTTAATAAGTGGATAAATAAGTTTTCAGAAAATAACTGATTGTTTCACACGATAAGACCCTTATTTCTCGACTGGGATCGATTTGAAGCTGTGTTCAAGCTAAATGTTGAACGTTCAAATCCCCGGCCACCACTGAAGTCCACTATACGGAGAAGAATCATGGAAAGTTTTCCTAAAAATCATCATTTCTATGTGATTGAAGAAAGACACAGGGGTGAGTGATTCTGGAAGAGGACGTTAATCAGACTGTGACTGGCTGCAGAAGCATCACAGACGTGTGTTTTATTAGACAGCACCTCAGATCAGCTACACAACGTTGTGAGACGACAGTTCATATATGAAGAGGTCAGCTGCCGTTTAACCCTGTGATTTAACCCCCTCCATCAGTAATGCCTTTATGAAAATGAGCCACAATCACTGGCATCGATCGGACTCAATACTCTCAATACTCAATGCTCTCTCTCTCTCAGCTGTATTTTTCTTCTCTCTGCATCAAGCCTTTGTCTCACTCTTTCTGTTCTCTTCATTTCCCTCATATGTAGTATGGCAGTACAGAAACCATAAGGTGGGAATATCTCTCATTATTTTCCACTCTGTTGCCACGACAACAGCAGCTTGAGTGACAGATCTGAAGTTGGGCTGACAGGTGACGAGGAGCGCCACAAACAACACAACACACACTAATATCACACACAAGTGCAGACTGCCTCATCTGAGCTCATATGAAAAAGCACAAGAGGAAAAAACATAATAAAATGTTGACATTAAATATTGATTTTCATGTGGGATGAGCTTTACTGTTCCTGGAGAGAGAGAGCTGCACAAACACACTCAGCCCTTCAGAGGAAAAAAGATCCAAACACTCCGAGAGGACAGCAGTGCCTGAAACAGAGACCCTCATTATACTCAATTAAGTGAATAATTATTCCCCCTTCATATAATAATCAGAGGACAGGACTGTGATGTTCACCTGCTCTCCGCGTGACGCTGTTATATAACGAGGAGAATCCTCTCCGAGCCGCTGGAAGCACATCCGTATTTCTCTGGCAAAGCTCCAATATTACCCACTCAATTCCTAACGCATTATAAAATAATACCAAAACTGTATTACCACCGCCACAAAAGCATTCAAAGTACGCGCTGGAAGCCTGATGCTACTAGGGTGACCATACTGTACGTGCCATTTCCCCCGGACGCGTTCTTGCCAGGATTTCTATGTTGTTTTGATTTGTACATCAAGAGGGTTTTGGAAACATAAGGAAGTGATGTCATACCGATCGGTCTGCACACGCAAACCAAGCCAAAACCTATATCCTTATAGAAATCCTGGCCAGGACCCGTCCGGGGAATGTATGGTCACCCTAGATGCTACGCTGATGAAGATATTTTCCCGTTTTCTCACAATATTATCCAAATCTTTATAGTTTTTGCTCAAAATATCTGCCAGCCGGGTAAGAACAAATATTTTAATTCAAAGGCTAAACAAAATTATATTTCTTACCTCATTGGCAGATTTCTTTTTTTTTATTTTGCTTGTTTTAAACAAAAGCCAACAACATTTAGATTTTTCTAAGAGAACAAGACATACATTTACTTGTCAAATTATTCAAGAATTGTTAAATATTTATACTAGAAAAAAACTAATTTAGCATTAAACTCCATAGAATTTCATGACATTCTCTGAACCCTAATTATAACTGCTCGTAATTCTATACTTATTTATTTGTATTCCTTCTCATTATGAATGAGCAGAGCGACAGAGACTAGCGGTTATGCTGAAGGTCAAGACGAAGAGGAATACGAGCGCTCCAGATGATGAAGAAACACAGACTGAACACCGCTGAACATGAACACATATATATGTACACGCATTTATTCAAGAGTCAGTCTTCCCCAGCTTTGAGAACAGAATTAGGCTAGCACAGAGCATTAAAAATCATTGTGTTTTATGTTGATTTCTATTTAGAATAAATGGCAAAGACAGTACATTTGCAATCGGATATTAGAGTCTCGAGCTGGAGATTCAGATCCAGAGGGAGTTCATCATACTCCTAAAGACTTCCGTCTCATTCCATAAATGAAAAATAAATCTATCTCCTCCCTCCCATTCAGGGACATGTTTTAAGCACTTACTCTGAGCCAAATCATGACACAAATTCAATAAGTATAATCATCTGTTTTCATTAGACGAGGGTCTTACTCTGACGTCCTGTAGGAAGCAGATGAGTCATGCATATTAATAAGCTGTATCTGGCTGTTTGGTGCACAGAAGATCTGCTCGTCCCTGTGAATGGACAAACTGGACTGTGCTGTTCGCTTCTGAAGGGTCCGTAATAATAATGAGCTATTCTATTCTGAGCCAATGAGCTGAGCAGTACATGTCATGTGACTAATGACCCTCAGCACAAGAACAAGCTTCACTAGTGACATCACAGACGAATATAAGAGCATCAGACGCCAGAAACATGAGAAACCTGCTGCTAGAGATATCCCCATCAAAAACGACTTGAGATGCACCTGTGAAGCTAAAGCATGCTGTGTTCAGGTATAAACAGAGTTATGGAAAAACACATCACAAGAATCACAGTTACACAATCAGAGCACTTTTTCTAGTAAATAGAACATGAAGACATTTATTTTCTTGTAAATTAAGTAAGTTAGTGCAGAGCGCTGTGTGTGTGTGTGTGTGTGTGTGTGTGTGTGTGTGTGTGTGAACATGAACACTAAATATCAACATCTCACCTGCATAAAAAACACATTCAGCACTCATAACCAATAAAACTGTCAAATGCAAACCTACAATAATTAATATGTTATAACCTATACATGCTATATGTGTTTAATCCCATTTTATTAACCAGTGTGTTTCCCGCTGACCTTCAATGATCCAGTTAAACCATACTAACACATCTGTGTCGAGAGAAAGAGATGAAGCCTTCTCTAATCTACTAAAACATCATTTAGTGCTTTGATCTGTATTGTTAAAAGTGCTATATAAGTAAAGGTGTGTGTGTGTGTGTGTGTACTTGTAGTGCTTTCTTTGTGAGGGCCAGGTTCCAGGCAGTCTGTAAGATTTTGACATTTTGGCCGGTCCTCACTTTCTGGGAGCCAATTAAATGCCTGTTTAAGGGTCAAGACTTGGTTTAAGGGGTCAGGTTATAATTGAGTGAAGGGTAAGTTTAGGGTTAGGAGAGATAGCATTGTGTCAAAAAGATAGCTGCACAGGGTTGGTGTGTGTGTGTGTGTGTGAGTGAGTGCAGGAACACAGGCTGCTCATCACAGACAGATTCTCATCGCTCTGACTCGTGAAAGCGTTTCTTCCAGCTGGGCTGTGAATTAAACGACAGCTGATTTCAGGCTTGACCTGAGAGATCCTTCACAGTGGAAGAGCAGCAAAAGAGCCAGCATCAGCCTTTATTTTCGCCCGTCTGTGTTGAACTGAACTGAGGTAGCAAACACAATGCAAAACTGCACTTTATATGTATTTTAAAACACTCAAAATGAACTTTCATGGTTCAAGGTGGAAAATCACTCCATGTCCCAGAATGCATCACCTGTGTTGTATTCCACTGGAGAACAATTAATGCATGCCAGTCAGATTCAGATGCATGGACCGAAAGAGAACGGTTTACTTCAGATCTGAATTCAGCTCAACCTTCTTCTAACGATTGACCCACCTCTTATCAGACTGAAGGAGTAACTAAAGATGAATGAGCACCTGAACTTACTGAAGAAGCATTTATAGGAGTTTTCCTTTATCACACAGCGCAATTTACTAACATTTGCGCTCTACGAATGACTGCTATTTGCACAATTATTTCATGTCCAAAAAAGCATGCCTTAAACTATTTTGTGCTTGAAATGCCTGCAGATTGTTTTGCAGAAAGCTGAGAGCGGTAGAAAGGAGCGAATTTTCCCATTTGTATTGATTTATTGTTTTCTGTGACGCCCTGCACTGGTTTTGTTCGCCATGTGCTCTGTGTGACCTAGTCTCTGTCTTCTGTCTAATGATGTGATTTCGTTCAGGTGTGTCTTGTTTAATCGTCTTCATTGTCTGCCTTTTATAAGTTGTGTTGTGTTCAGTGTTAAATCGTCCGGTATTAAGGTATGTTTACCCTGTCTTTCTCTTCTCCTGCCGTGTGGATTATTAAAATTAATTATTGTCGTCTTGAGTCTGCCTCGCTGCTATAATATCGTTTGCCAACCCATGTGATCTTTAATTTGCTTCAAGAAATAAAAGACGACTTGGAGCCCTCATCTTGGAGTCCCACACCAGCTCTACCCTTCGTTTATTGGCCCCTTCTCTGGCTTCTTTATTGTGTATTTGTGACTACTCTCATTTGAGCTGCACTTGGTACGTTGCATTGGTCAACATGTAAATAAGATGTTGTTTAATTTGTAAATGACTAAATTACATCATTTAGTAAAACTGTCCCTTAATGAAGGTGGTGTCTGCGTTTACAGATCCAGGCCGGTTCTGCTCGAAGCACCCTCCGCACCTTCAGTTAAAGCTGTATCAGAGGCGTTTCATTGCTATGGTTTGCGCTCTAGAGATCGTTTCAATGTTTAGTGAGGGTCGACGGTTAACTCAGGAAGGATCTGGACCGGACAGACCTCATCAGAAGAGCTGGTCTTACCTGTGACGGACAGCTCGGTGGTCCTCCTCACCACAAAACTCCCAAACTGTAATTCACAGGTGTAGTTCCCGATGTCGTCTTCCCGCACGTCTCTGATGGAGAGCACATCCACCTTCCTCACGATGCTCTGTCTCCACTGCTTCGGCCGGCACTCCTGCATCCACAAACAGATGCACTTAACTCACGCATGAATAAATCACCTTCGAAGCTGTCGACAGCACTACTGACTTCATAGTCAAGTCACTTTTATTTCTATAGCTCTTTTAACAATACAGATTGTAGCAAAGCAGGCGTCTCCAACTAAGCAAGCCAGAGGCGACAGCGGCAAGGAACCAAAACCCCCTCCATGAGAGAATGGGGAAAAAAACCTTGTGAGAACCAGGCTTAGTTGGGTCCTAATTTCCAGTTCAATTCTAAACACACGTCAGATTGTGTAAAGGACGCCTAGTGTGTTTATGTGCAGCTGGATCCGGTCATACCCGACAGTGTATTGACAACAGCTAGAGTTTCATCTGTACATAGCCTGCTAAACCACCTGTCAATCATTTATTGAGCACTTATTAATTTCCACGTCGATGAGCAGATGAGTTCATTGTCAAGGCAGTGAACCACGAGAAGATGATGAAGTTAACCACTGTTAAAGTGTTCAAAGACGAAAGGTTTTCTAAACGATAATTATAGCTGGGATGCACTTGAAATGAACCGTTTAAATTCAAATGCACCACTTTCATAAGGTGAGAAAACGCCAACAACGAAAATGATTTTTTAAGAAGAAAAAGTGCTGCAAATGAAACCTCTTTGCTAGACTCTGTTTAAATCAAAGTGATATCAGTGTCAATCGTTTCAATCTGGATCAAACGAGTGGACACTGTGCGTTTATTTTCTATTTTATAGTTTTAACCTGACTGTATATTCACTCTCAGTCCAGTCACTACTGTCCTCAACCATGACCTGTCTTTGATTCGGTTCAGCCAGAAACTGTGGCAGACGTTTAATTTGATGCTAATCTGAATGAATGAATTTCCTGTCTTATGGGTGACAGAAACAGACTTCACACCGCTTTCCATCTCATGGTCTGTGTCTCAGGACACGTTTCAGCTCTAAACACAAACTACACCAGCGTGTTTATGATGTTAACAAATAAAAAAATATGTTCTTCCTTAGTATTTTTGTCTTGTTTTCCAGTAAAATGATCAGGATGCATTAGTAAAATTACTTCAGATATTGTCTTTTTTTTTTTTAAATATTAGTTGTTGTTTTTTTTGCTTAAAACAAGTAATAATATCTGCTCATTTTTTTCTTATTCCATTGGCAGATATGTTTGCTTGTTTTAGGAAAAAAAGAACAAAATTCTTGATAATATTTTCAGAAAACAAGAAAAAATATACTGTATACATATACTGTACATAAATATAACATTATTATTATTAATATTTATGTTTTTTTCTTGTAAATAACCTGCCAGTGGTGTAACCAAAATCATCTTTTTTTATTTGTTTGTCTGAAAATTTTTTTTCTGAAAACAAGATAAACAATATTTGTTATTTGTCAAGAACATCCTTCTTGATTTAAGATTGTTTAGTTATCTTGGCTGAAAAGCAGACAGCAACAAAAGAATCTATTCAAGAAAAGCATGTTTTGCAGTGCTGCCGGTCGTACCTTGGACCATCTGATCTCTGGCTCTTTTCCGGTCTGCATGTAGTCGTCGATGTCTGGACAGAGGATGTCTTTGCTCTTGCTCAGCTCGGCCTTCTCAAAGTACCTCATCTTGGAGTTGAAGCAGAGACCCGTGTCGTTCTCGGCCACCGTGAGAGACATGGACACTTTCATACAGTAAGTGGAGTTCCTGCAAAACACACCAAACCAACAGCGTCAAGAGAAACAGGAGACGGCTCTTTCACGGCCATCAGAGTCCCTGTTCTTTATTGCTGAAATGAGTCTGTAAACGCTTGTTTAAAAGGGTCTGCTGTGTTTCTGCATCATTCTCAGCAATTGTTCCTTTGCTTGTCTTGGGCTCAGGACATCTCAGATCAGCAGAAAGCAGAGCAGAGAGCCAGCGGGCCATTTTTCAGCTTTGTTAGAGTGGCGCTCTCAGCGGACGCCTCTAACTGCCACAATTGAATTTATTGGAAAACAACTCCGGAACAGAAGAAACAACACAATGCAGAATGGAGAGAAGAAAGTGCTGACTCAAAGAACAGTGAGCAGAGACTAAGAGACCGACAGAATGAAAACTAAAGATGAACATCCCCAGCTCCAGTCTTATAATTAGCCTGGGCTTTGATTCCCGGCTGAAATAATACCACACTGCTGTTCCTGTCAGACCGAACACAGGTGAAAACCACTGATACAAACATCTCAAGCCTCATTATTATGGTGGAGTTATATTAGGAGTTTAATTAAATACAATGCACCAAAAAAAAAAGATAAAAAACATGAACCTTTAACATAAAAATACTTTTCAAATTAAACATGAGAACTTAAAAACTGTAATAGTTAACAATGTTTTAAATAGTCTTTTCCTCAAAAAATAATGTAATAATCAGTATCTTTAATAATGGATCGCAGAATCCTCGCAGAATCTTTGAAATGTTAATCACTTCACCAAAATAAAGGGCACTATACAAAATACATGTTATTGTTTAATAAATTCCGATGTGAACAGATTCTTAACCTGTGTTGTTCCCTGACTGATCCACAGCTGTTGTTTGTTTGTTTTGTTTAGTGATGGTTGAGTCTCTAGGTCTCTTTATGATCACCCTGAGGATTACCAGTTATTATAGAAGGTTCAAACACTCACCGATGCTCTGGAAGAAGAAACTATGCTTGAGCTGTTCATTTTTCTTATTTTAGCTAAATATATATATATTTTCATTTAGTATTGCCCTTCAAGCTACAGAAGACACTTGCATGTTTCCAAGAAGACAAAATAAGTTAAATGAACCCTGATCTGCCCTCCGGCTCTGAAAGCATGCGTTCTCTGTTCGGAGCATCAGCGAGTGTTTGATCCTTCTGTGATAACCACTCGTCTTCAGTGGGACAAAATGGATCTCAACAACATACACTCATTGTTGGAAGGGGTTCAAGTTAGTGTAGTCAAACAATTATTGGTGATTAATTAAATCTATAACTTTACATAATTTATGTGTTAATACCAGCTGTATATTTATTATGTATATATAAATACAAATATAAATATTTAAGAAAAATGCTATATATTAAATATATTTATATTAGGGCCGGGACTTTAATGCGTTAATTTAGATTAATTAATTACACAAAATTAACGTATTTTAATTGCACTTATTTTTGCACCGCGGAACGTTTCTCAGTTGCCTGTGATCGAAGATAGTGTGAGCTGCTGCTGCTGGGAAATATTGCCAAATCCGTACTAAATTATTTCTAAAGTTTCAGATTCAGAATCTTACTCTATGTGTACAGTATGCATTTACATTAAGTTGGCTCAGTTGTTCGGTTGACTCTTTTGGCACCAAATTTATCTGTTTATTTTTGATACATTTGTATTTTTTTTAATATATAAAGCTTTTTATTTCATTTGGATGAATTTGTCTCTTTTATCAGATTTACCAATTGTTATAATTCCTATTTGTGCTGATCATTTATGAACAATAAGTAAAATGAAACTGCTAGCAATAACTTCAGAGAAATGGACGCGCCAGAGCGGCTGCTGTGCAGATATTTTGTGGCAGATCAAATCTCACTCCAAACTTTGTTAAACCTGAGAGTCCTGTTGAAGTATTGTGTTTTACTTAAAAAACAGTTTACAGAAGGTCTACACACCTGTAGGGTTCCTGAATTTCTGAAATGTAGGCTACTGTATTTCTAAATATCCTATTGCTACACGTAATGGCAATATTTCACTGGTCTGCTGGACTTGGCTGAACAAAAATATACAATATTTTGTTGCTTAAGCTTATGTATTCAGTCCTTATTCAATGGTATACTAAAAATCCATATGAAAAAAAACTTCTCACTGTTCTCAGGTCAAATATTTATATGCGATTAAAATGCGATTAATTTCAATTAATTAATTACAAAGCCTCTAATTAATTAGATAAAAAAAAATTTATCGAGTCCCGGCCCTAATTTATATATAAAAAGAAATATAAACATTAACACACACACACACACACACACACACACATATACAGTATATATATATATATGTATGCCTAAACATAAATATTTTTTAAATGATTTTTTTACAAATGTGTTTATTTATACAGAATAAACACAAGCATATATTTTGTAAACAATAATGTTTATTTTGGATGCGATTAATAATTTGACAGCACTAGTTCAAATCCACAACACCTCTGAACAGCTTTTCCTAGTTTAACCTGTATTTTAATTTGAATCAATTTTAGGCTAAACCCCATGATGCAATATTTAAATAATTAAAAACCTTTAATTTTCCCTCAAACATCAGTTGATTTATTAAAAGAACAAATGGTTCTTAAAAGTTCCAGAATCATAAAAAGATAATTAAACCATTAAAGATCCTGAGCGCTCAGATAAACCTGCGTACGGCGGATCTAAACATCTCACAGGAGAAGCGCTGAGGATCAGAGTGTTTCTGTGAAGACTGACTGTGATCCAGAAGCCACCTCTCGGCCGACGCTGGAAGGATTCTAGCACACAGATAATATTTTTACCCACAGTTCCACGCTCATTTGAGCAGAAGGTAAGAATATCAGTGAATCCACCAGAAATTGGGTCAGCTTATTATTAATGGCATCTTGACTAAACGTATGATCATGTTTGATTCATTGTTGGAAGCACTAAGGACCTTGGAGGAGAATTTATCACGGTTAATTAGTGGATGAAGGCAGCCGTTATGTGGGAATAGGGAAGCTTGCATTGGTTAAATCATTAAAGACGGGCCGTAATTCCCCATGAATGCCTGCGGATCACACAGACGTCCAGAAGGTGAAAATACAGTCAAACTCGACGCAAGAAACGGCCAATCAGAGTGTACGAGGAGCTCGCCTGCTGTCCAATGAGATTCACAGTACCTGTCAAAATAATCCAGTCTTCAGTGTCACATGATCCTTCAGAAATCATTTCAATATGAGTATTTGCTGCTCATTTCTGATAATTATCAATGTTGAAAACGGTATACACTCATGGCCACAAATATTGGCACCCTTGGTAAATATGATCAAATACAGCTGTGAAAATTAAACTACATTGTTCATCCTTTTTTCCACAGCCTTCTTTGCTGATATTTTTGGTCATGACTGTACACTACCATTCAAATATTTAGAGTGTGTGTTTTATTAATAGAAATTAATTTCTAGCTTTTATCTAGAAATTATGCATTAAATTAATCAAACGTGACAGTAAAGACATTTATCAAGTTACAAACAATTTCTATTCTAAATAAACACTAATACCTAACTCTAACCCCAACCCTTTTGAATCACCAATTAAACTATTAAACATAAAAAGTGTTTTCAGATAATAATATGAAAGATTGATAATCAAATAAAAGCAGTCTTTCATTGAGTGCACTGAACTGAGAGTGGATGAGGATGTGTGTGCACCTCAGCAGCACACATTATGAGCTAACAGATAAGAGAAGGTGGCAGTGACAGAAGAAAACATCACACAGTGATTCTGCAGGATGTCAGAAAGCCACTTTCACATCTGTGATGCAGCACTCGCTTCAATATAACCGATGGAACTGAGCATTCTGGGAGAAATGTTAATGAAATCCGCCCACAGACGCTGTCCCTCGAGTGACGTCTGTCAGAGGATGCGCTGCGCTTCTTTAAATCAGTGTTTTATGCGTGCTGGATTATTTATGAGCCGGAGGAAGGTCAGGCTCTGCTGGGAGAGGAGGAGACACGATTCGGACAGACGCATAACTCATGTGTCGCAGCGCCGAGGCCGGCTGATTAACTATACACTGCTGGAGCCCTGCACCGCCACTGTTTACCCATGATGCCTCTCAGGCCTCAGTTCAGACAGTATTCCTCCGCTAATGTGAAGCCTGTTCTCTCTCTTCATCAGCACGTCTCTCCGAGCCTTCAGTCACCAGATCCTGGTCCTTCACATGAACACCTGCCCCTCGCCTCAGTCCCTGACGCTTGACTTCTCAGCTCAGTTGATGGTTCTAATGTTCAGTGGCACTCTTACACACACACACACACACACACACACACACAGTACTGGAGCATTGCACGAGTACTACATTACCAAGCAGAGAGATGAAGTAAACATAGCGCTTTCTCTTCTCATCTCTGACAGATACAAGAGTCTGTCACACACACACACACACACACAACTACTTCTTCACAATCTTAAACTACCATGAGGTCAAAGGTGACTTCAGCACATAACTACTCTTCTTTTTAACTCTCTTAATGAAGCATATACTTTACAAACAACAGTAACGCTGAAAAATAATTCACAAAATCATATTTAATTCTTAATGGATCAAATTATTCTACGTTCAAAGACACAATTAAATTATTCTGAGATTGACATTTAAACGCAATTTAATAATTTGGAAGAACGGTTCAAATGCAAGTTCAGTGTTTTCAGTAGAGAAAATGACTCTGCAGCTGATGAAAATGATGAGAAATGATGCAAAGTGCCTAACATCTCTTCCAAAAAGAAGCACTGTGTTCAAAATATCACAAACTACGGATTTAACTACGTTAAAAATAGTATTATTTGTTTTCGTGGATTCATTGTACGCGCGCAAAACAACAGAAGATGAAGATCACGTGATCACATCTGTTCATATCAAACGAGAGAAATAACATTATAAAGGATAAACAGGCCTATACAAGAAAAAAATAGCTATTTTACCTAAATAATAAATCAAGACAACGAAAGAAAAAAGTTAGCAACAGTGACCCAATTAATTTCAAAGATGGCAATGTCCATAAAACTAAGTCTTATCACTTTCTGACATGACAGGAGTCCAGTCCTGTTCTTTCATCAGATCTTCATGAACCGACAGCAGCTTATAAAGCGTTTGAATCGCGCACAGAACGCTAAACCGACGCGATCTCATAAAACTTTCAGATGACACGCAGATCATTTCTCCATCAGTTACCTAAAACACACATAACACAGCAGTGTGTGACGAGTCCTGTTCCGTTCACACAGCGCGTGTGTTCCCAGAGTCCAGAACATTTACAGCTGAGAACGCGGCTGTCACTTCCTGTATCAGGACTCAAGCAGCCGGCCTACACGACTGACAACTGGCTTAGCTGTTTTTGACTTTTTCTTTTGTCAACACAATTTTATATAGGCTATAAGTAAGTAAAATACTGAAATAAATAAAATGACCTTTTTAAACCATTGAACTGATTGTATTAATCGGTCAAAATTCATATCGGTCAGTTAACGCTTTAACAGCTAAAATGGACATCCCTATCACAAACATCTTTGCCATAATATTAATTCCTGTAAGACGTGTGTGTGTTACAGAGAGGAGTGTGTGTTGTGTTTTCTGAAATGCTGAGAGTTTTGGTGTATTTCTGCTGTTTGAGGGTCAGCTTCAGAACCGAGAGAAGATTCTGTGTGTGAGCAGTGATAACACTGTAATATCTGATGAAGGAGAGTCAGTGAAGGACAGAATTAAAGGCTGTTCGATGGATTATTCTGTCGATTAACAACATGACAACAGCTCAGGTGAAGAAATCTGGACAGAAAGACCTTGTGAGATCTGATTCTAGAGCTACAGGTGTATTCCTTGTGATCGACGGCGTCTGATCTAGAGATGTCAGACCGTACTGTGAGCCTGCAGTAGTGCCAGTGTCCAGTAGGTGATATAATAATAATAATATATAAACAGAGAAAACTGCATCTCTGTGCATCTCTAACCTGGCAGAGAGAAAGATTCTTGACAGACTAAGACTCAACGGTCCGTTCCTGATGGTCATGTGATCTGATGGACACTTCAGAGGAGCGGGAGCGTGTAGTTCACCGCTGAAGATCTTCATCTCTGTTACAGTGCTCGGCTTCAGATCAAAGCCGTCTCGGCTCAGAGAGAGACTCCTAATGAGGGACCCTAACGAGCCATTGACAGGAGTCGGCCTTTACCTGCGAGGTTAACGACGTGCTACAACATGCGAAGATACACCGCGCTTTCCTTGTTTCCAGAGGATTGAACTTCCGCCAACATCACATCAGAGAAACCAGCGCTCAAATCTTCTTTTAGCTCAGAGACGTGATCTGAATCCTCATTATTACATTTACAATTATATTTTAGTCTTTTAGCAGATGCTTTTATCCAAAGCAACTTACAAATACAATAGAATACAATACAACCGACAATAGAAGCAACCAAAACCAACAAAAGAGCAACGACATGCAAGCACTGTGACAGCACAAGTTAACCCAACGCAATACACGTTTCTTTCAAGAAAATAAGTAGATGGAATACAGAAATAGAGTGTGATGAAGGTGTTGTGATCTGATCTCCTCGCTCCTCAGCGTGTGCTTCACTCACAGCTGTCTCCAGACACAAGTCCATTCTCTCTGTCTCTGTCTAACAGGACGGAGGGACGAGCTCTTATTGATTGAGTTAGTGTTGCTCCTGATTACTGTAAATAGATGGGACCATCAGCTCAAATCAAATCCACACAAACCCGCTCATTACAAAACAGACTCACAATGAGAGAGATGTCAGACTGCTGAAGCCTCTGTGATTCCTGAGACGAGGAAAACAGACAGAATTGAGACAGAGACAAAGTCATGGAATATGTCAGATTCTGGATGAATAAGTATCAAAAGTAGTCAGACTAGTGTTTTTAAATATTAAACTATTTAAATATGAATCTAGATGCTGTGCTGGTCTCTGTGTGATTGACAGCTGTGGTTTGGTCGGACACACAAACTCTCACAACAGAACATCAGTAATGTAAGGTCCAGCCCTGGCCTGGTCGAAGGGTCAACGCACCTTCCGTATTTTGCTTTAATTCGTTAGAATTCATTTTCAATTTTGATTTAGCTCTGCATTCAATCTGACTCTGATTTCAAGTGATCATGGGCAATATTCATGATTGAGAACTGATCACAGATATCGATTCATTTAGATATTTGATTATTCTGGAAATTATTCATTAATTAAGGATCTAACATCACTTAGTCATTAAATACCTTTCTCATGCTGCACTCCTGCAGAAACATAACAAAAGTCTAATCGTCTCTATATTTCCTGTGTTGAGCCAGGGGCCGACAGAAACCAGAAGATCCCTAACGGAGAGCCGGGGTACCTGGGCATGTCCTGCCCCTGATTCAGATTCTACTTCAGATGAGATCAAAATAAACCATAATAAATAATAAACACTTTATTATTAGTCAGGTATGGTTGTATCATGCCAGTTACATAACAAGCAATTAGAAGCCTATTCAGAACTACACTTTCATTACACGAGACCGCTTCACCAAACACACTGAGACCTTGATTCCAAACATGAAGGGGCTGTGATCACGGATTCTTTAGATACAGTAGATTCATGATAACATGATAACAGTATAGTGATTGAGTTCTTGACACTACTCCAGTCAGTCTATCGTGACGCATGAGGGAAGGATGGGTAAAGAGGCAGATGAGCTAACAGACGCTCTCCCAGATCTCTGTCAGAGTTTATTGCTTTATTGCATGTTATGTGTGCTGCAAGAGTTCCTGAGTTTTTGTCTAACAGGGAATTAATTTAAATAATTTCACACTAAAACTGATAATAATTATTTTTGATTATTTCAATTTCATTCAGTTTATATTGCCTCAAGTCACCTTTATTTCCATAGCTCTTGATGCAGTACAGGTTGTGTCAACACAGCTTTACAGTCTTGCACAGGAAAACAGAGTCGGTGATGCAAGAGGAAAATAAAAGTCAGTTCCTCATTGATTCAGTGACGTCCAGCTCAGCTCAGTTCATATCATATCTGTGCAAACAAGTCAACAATATTGACAGACATTAAGTGTCTGATCTAATCAAATTTGTCTAATCTAATTTTATTGATGATTTTAATCGTGTTTTTGAGGATGATATGCACCTTGAGCAGATCTGCTTGCAGTAAACACAGACATGTCTTGGGAATCATCATTTTCATTCAGCACAGACTGATGCTGACAAATCAGTGTGAAGATACACACACAGATCAGCTTCAGGTAAACATGCAACACACACACACACACACAATCATAGGAAGAAAGAAGCTAGTACCTTAACACGCATGAGTAATGTCCGGCGTCCTGTAACTCGGCCGGTCTGAACCAGATGGAGTCCTCCTCTTTACTCATCCGGCTCCCGTCGAATGAAATGGGCTCCTCAAAGTCTCCATGGCCGGTGCTTTTGTACCACATCAGACTGAGTCCAGCGCTCTGAGCGTGTGTGTAGTTTGCACGGATGTATCCATAAAATAAAGCGCATTTAATCCTCACCGGCTCCCCAAGCAGAACTTTGTATTTCAGGTAGTCCACAGACCAATCCGTACAGCCGTCCACTGCAGAGACAGAAAACACTGACCATTAGACAGCATCCGACAGAACAGGAGGCCTTCATACATGAAATAACCGTCAGACACAGACCAGGCCCAGAGTGTGTGTGAGTATGTTAATGTATGAGAGAACACAAGTGTATGGATGTGGAAGCGAGAATGTAATGCTGCGTTCAGTCCTCCTCGAAGTTCGTACTTATGAGTTGACAAGCCGTTAATACGACGTCTGCTGTCTTCAAGTCACTTTGGTCGGGAAAAGATTTAACTCTTCTACATAAACTCTGCATCTACAAAACATTGAATGAAGAATGTTCATCGTTGGTGTGAGTAAGAGTACGAGTGTGTGAGTGTACAAGTGTGTGTGTGTGTGTGTGCACCTGGTATTATCACCTTATGGGGACCAATTGTTCCCACAAAGATAGGAATAGCAGTAAATGTTGACCTTGTGGGACATTAGTTAGGTCTCCATGAGGAAACAAGCTTATA
>JAUMHP010000007.1:2658616-2677485 GCA_032361065.1 Enteromius trimaculatus | reverse complement strand
GTATCCAGATCAGACGGTGTACCAGCACAAAGAGATGATCTTCATCAGAGACCAGAACACCTAGATGAGCTCCGTGGACAGATCGCCGGATCCAGATGCTCACACACACACACACACACACTATAAGTCCTTACACAATCTAACGTGTTTAAAACTGAACTGGAAATTAGGTGCCCAACTAAGCCTGGTTAAATAATTTAGCATTATTTGTTTTTAAATAGCATTTGATAAATAAATAGTTTAATCTAATCATTATACATTACCATCACTCTGTTGTTCTATCTGATAATGTTCAGTGCTTTGCTACAATCTGTATTGTTAAAAGCGCTATAGAAATAAAAGTGACTTGACTATAATAATCCACTACCAAACACGTTCAGATCTGAATTAAATGATTGGTGATACACGAGCTGATTGGAGTTTTTGCTGCTAATGTTCAGGAGTCAGTAATGAGAAGTGAATCTCGCCGTACGTTACTATTGCTGTTGTGGTCAAAAAATAAATAAATACAAATAATCAAACTATTTTATGATAAAATTCTCATTCCAAGTTGGTAGGCCTGTAATTCAGTTATCACCATACAAAACATATGCTACAAGAAGTTTCAAGAAATACATAAATATATTATGTTTCAATATATAAGAAAATATATTCCCATACACCATGTTCCAAAACAAACCTTATTTATTGTCTATAATACCTGAACACATTTGAATAAAAACAATATATTATACAATGTTCCAATAGAAAGCCTACAAGAGATTATCATGTATTTAAATATAATCAGAGCATTATAACACATGATAATCTCTGGCAGGATATTCTATCCACGTGTTTGGAAAGATTGGAAATATATTGTCTTGCCCCTGAAATGCATTTTCAAATACATTTTGGTTTAAAATTGTTGAAACCAAAAATATTTTTAATTGCAAAATGTATTTGATTGTGATTGACAGTCTCTAAGATATATGTGTTATTTTGCTCAGATTCTTTCTCTTTATTTGTGTGTGGACAGACGGAGACTCGTCTCTCACAGCGAGAGGCAAACAGAGGACAGACGTTCAGGAGGTTGTCACCAGAGTCCTGCAGTCATGCAAGAAACAATATCAGTTTGTGCTGCTGGCGCACACACACACACACACACACACTAAACACACACACAGCCGCATGTCACTGCAGGCCTCAGACTCACAGAACAAACTGCTGCATCACTTTAAGTGTTTAACTGTATCTCTGAAGTGTGTGTGTGTGTGTGTGTGTTTAGTGTGTGTCTAAACTCTAAACTGGTTTGTTCTCTGGCAACAGCGAGTGTCTCGTCATCATCAGACAGAGAAAGTCAGCAGGACGTTCACTTTCTTCAGATGTGTTTCTTCTTCCTCCACAGTCTGAGAAATGCAGAAAGGTGTGTTTGCAGCTGTTTAATATGCAGGAACTCATGGTTTCTGAGGGTCAGAGGAGGCAGATGCTCATGAATAAAGAGAGAATTAAAGATGCGTGAACTTATTAATTACAAGTTTGAAATCCTTTTCTGCTTTACAAGGTTACAGTGTGTTTGTGTTTTCCGCTCGGACAGACCTGTCACCCTGAGATGTGTTTGTCCTCCAGGTGGCCGAACACACACACACACACACACCTGTTTCCTCTGGATCTGATGTGAAACTTGGGCCACTGCAGCTAAAGTTGTTGTGAAATCTCCAGCCCTCATCACTTCTGTGACCTTTGCCCTTTTCATTGGGATCACACACGCCTGACACACACACACAGCTGTGATGAACCTGGGCTGACGTGGTCCACACACTGAACTAGTTTCATGGCTGATGAATCCTGTATGTTCTGGTTCATCTGTGCTGTGGAAAGGTGATCATGATTCGAGCTCATAAAGCAGAGTTTATGTTTTAAATATCAGAAACGCTTATGAAACGAAGCACTGAATTAAACATGCTATTGAACATGGACAAACTGAAACGCCGAAATGTACAATTAGTTGAGTTCTAATACAATAAATAATAGTGGGAAAACAGAAAATGATATATTTCTGCATGACAAAGGTTAATTGTGTTTTATTGTCATGAAAACCAAACATCTTGAAAAACAGTGAAGCCTATTTAAAGTTTAGTTTAGTTTGTATTAACTGTAGTTTATCATGAGGCTGGCTCTGGGTCCGCTCACCTGTGCTAACGACACGCTCCGATGTGCTCGTTACAGGACGCTTCAGCTCTGTTGACGGTCATCGGTCATCGGTCACTGCTCTGAAGCTGAATCTGGGTCATTCCCATCTAACACTGCTCTCTCAATATCAGCACTGAAACTAAACCGAACTTTTTCCAATTCTCATACTAAAATATGAACAATCCAATGAGAATGAATTATGAATAACACAATGATTCATATAAAAGTCTCTTATAAGTTCATATCCTCCTCATTCTCTTCTTCAGTCTGCTCCCAAATTACTCCTCAAATGTGGATCACTTTAAAAAGTTGATTAAGATGCATTTATCTATCTGCTATTTTTGTTTTATCTGTAAGAGAAGTGCATTAGAAATAAAGAGCATTATTATTGGAGTGAAACAGCAGTGTTTCTGTGAGAGGACTGCCCCCCTGTGGCTGATCTGAGAACAGCAGGAAAACACCTCATGTGCTGGTGATAGCTCACTTCTGTTTGTAATTCACTAAAGCTGTCTCTCAGGATCCCCGCTGCTTTTCATTTGGAAGTATCGTTTTCTTTGTAACGTAGTGATATTACGCAGTTCTCAGTCATTCCTATTACTTTAGTTCCTGTGACATGTTCACACACTGAAGCAGGATGATTAGCAGAGATGAGGTGACCTCTTCCTGTTTAGAGTTTAATTCTAATCACTCGGACACTGGAGCTTCGACTGAGCTCTTCCTGTTAGGATCCTGTTCATGAGTTTGTGATGAACATCATCAGCTTCCTGTCTGATCACGGTCTGTCATAATCAAGCACACAAGAAGAGAAACACGACGTTCCTTTTATGAAAAAAAAAACGAATAGATTTATTACAAACTGTAACACAAGACATTTAAAAGTGCAGCAGACAGACGAGACAAACATATTTACAGCTGCTCCATCAACACAGCGTTCAAGTAATCAGTCCGGCCGCAGCAGGGCATTCTGGGTCCTTTCACATAAGGTGGATGTGGCCTGGGGCGGGTCACATGCTCGGAGGGGTGGAGTTTAGGTGGGCTGGATCTCTGCTCTGATAGTCCTGCAGGATCTTCTCCAGCTGCTCTAAACACGGGCCGATCGCTAGCCTCGACACCGGAGCCATTCTGAACCTACAAATAAACCCCAAGAAGAACCAGAACATCAGACATGCTTCTCATCAGCTCATGAGCGCTGTGTGAGCGTAGCATCACCTGCGCAGTAGTTCTCTGGCTCTGTGCGCGGCCGGCCTGTGTTTCTGTAGAGCCGCGGTACACAGCGCAGCTAGCGTGTCGTAGCAGTGCTTCTGCAGTGCATTATGGGTGCTGGTCTCCCACTGCGGGAGCTGGCTGGCGTAACGACACGCGGCCTGAATGAACTCCAGCAGCTTCTCCCACTCAGAGTTCTGCAGAAGAAGACGGCCTCCGTCCTGACACGAGCGCTGCACACACACACACACACACACACACGCCGTGTCACTCTAAACTCTGAAGGACAAGGCTTTGATTCCCAGTGAAAGTGTGAACTGAAATGATAGCAGATTAATCTCTAAAAGCATCAGTAAATGAATGAATGTCACATTATACAGAAACACATTCAGCAGCAGTCCAGAGTTAATAAGAGTCTCTTCTGCTGCGTTTATATGATCGAATGAGTACATCAAATAATGTAAAGGAAGGGTCTGTGGTCACCTGGAAGGCCATCAGGTGCGGACGGGCTTTCCTGTAGCAGTGGGCGTCTCTGTTAGAGGCGAGGCGGGAGTACGGGATGGACCTGTAGACACTGGTCTTCTTCTGATGCAGATCGTCCAGTAAGAGCTTGAGGTCAGACGTGAGCAAGACGGACGCCATCTGAACTGACTGAGAGCAGATAAAGAGACGCTAACGTGACCACCAGACTCCAGCGTAACAGACTGGGTCTGATCTAGAGAATCAACAATACTCTTACTCCGCCACTCCTGGGTTTTCACTACGGTTCTGATAGCTCGTTCTTTAACAACGGAAGCTCCTGTAAACCTCTGTACGCTGGAATAAGCACAGACGTCTGATAAACACTTCTTCTGAGAGAGATTTGTTCCCAGAATAGGAAGCACTGGACTTTATTGAGTGCTATAAACACATGTACTGAGTGTTTAATGAAGTACTGGACAGCAGAGGGCGCCCTCGCACAGAAACTCTACACAGACACAGAAGTAATAGAACTGATGACGCTAAAGTGAATGAAGACACTGCTATTGCAGAAGCTGAATAAAAAGAACCTGAATGATGAAATTAAAGAACAATAATAGCCTATATGCTTTATCTGTGTTCTCTCAGATACTTACAGAAGGATATTAGCCATTTCTGATAAACAGTGTTTATTTATAGAATATATTCTGTGCTTCATTCTGTGATAAGAAACCACATAAGAGCACAAAAGGACGTTACTTCAAACACTAGATGGTTGTTTGTTCTCTTGTTGGACGTAAGAAAAATGTCCCCACAAGGTCAAAATTTACTGGTATTCCTCTTTTTGTGGGGACAATTGGTCCCCATAAGGTGATAAATACCATTTGCACACGCTCTCACACACACACACACACACACACACACTCCTGTAGTGTGTTCATGTGTTGTGGGGTCTCTTCATAGGTGTAATGGTGTTTCTACTGTACAGACTGTATGTGGTATTGTCCTACACCGACCCTACACCTAAACCTACCCCTTACAGGAAACACTACACACTTCTACATTCTCAAACACTTCATTCTGTGTGATTTATAAGCTTGTTTCCTCATGGAGACCTAACTAATGTCCCACAAGATCAACATTTACTGGTACTGGAGAATATTGGTCCCCATAAGGTGATAAACACCAGGTGCACACACACTCACACTCAGCCAGTTGTGAACTGCGTGGATGTTGAACTGAAGGGTTCAGTATTATATTGTGACGTCACCTGCTCGGCCAGAAGAAGACTGTTGAGAAGCTGTTTGGAGACGGACGTCTCGCTCACGTCTAACCCGCCTCCGGTCCGGCGTCTTCCTGAACCTGTGTCCACTTCAGAGACAAAAGAGTGACCGTCAGCACACACTCGAGCTGTGTTTCCATCCAAAGATGTGAATTGAACTTTAACTGGAATATCGCATAAAGAATTTGCAAACAAAGACAAAAAACCCGTCACTTCCTGATGAACTGGCATTACCTTCACTCAGTCTAAATGATAAATCAGCAAGCAGACCAAACACAACAAACGCGCTCATTGTTTTCTGAGGTTATCTCGGTCTTATTATTCGTCTTATGTTTTTGGATGAACTCAGCTCAGTTACTTCAGAATGAACACTACAACATTTCAGGTGCTGACTTTATTTATCTTTCTAGTCTGTTTCCATCGTAGTTTACGCTCATTTTCTCTGTTCAACTTCTTGCCGCTCAGTTGTGAGCAGTATTTGTAGAATTTGAGTGCATCTCGTTTCCATCCAGCGTTTTTTATGCGATATTCCAATCATAGCCAGAGACACGGAGGCACACGGATGGTACGGTTACTCACACGCGTGTCCACGTCTCACACGCCTCGCTCCGGGGGACAGACGGGAACACAGGATATCCATGTAGGACCTTCTCAGACGTCCTGTGAGGAATAAAGCAGACTTATCAAGTATTCTCCATGTGATTAAAAAGCTGTAGAAGGAAAGTGGTGAAATAAAGAAGTCAAATGACTTCAATCAATAAATTCATCATCATCAGCTACATTTGAGTGTTTTCTCTGTTTGTTGTTTGTATATTGTTAAAAAACAATTCAGTGTTTATTCAAAACTGAATAAACACTGAACTGAGCCAAATAATCTGTTTCCAGCAGAACTTGTGAAACTGATAAAAACTGATTTTGTATTAAAGCAAAACAGAAATAAGTGTGACTTTATTATACTGGCTTCACAAGATTCTGTTCACTTCAATGACTATAATATCAACAACACTATCAGAAGAGCAATCATTTCAGAACTGAAATTATCATTAACCAAGGGGGTTACTTCTGGATTTTCACACACACAAACTTAATTGATTTATTTCATAAATAGCACTGACAGGTCTTAAACATAACTCAAGGATGTTTCAGGAGTTGAGGACACATGCTTAATCTAGAACTGTTATATTTCTTATTTGGGTTTATGTATATGATTTTTTTCCAAGGCATTGTTAGATATTGGTGTTTTGATTTCAAAAAGATTATAGCTAACTAAACCTGTATTTAACCTCAGAATGATCTCAAAGTAAGTTATAATATTTATAATAATTAATTATTATAATCATAACTCAAGGATGAAGGATTGTGAAAGTCTGACAGGAATCTGTGTTGAGTTCTACTGTAAGGTCAACCCTGTCTTCTTTTGTTTGGAAATGATTAACAGTTGAAAACAGTAGAAATGTAGTAATCGGTTACATTACTATCATAAAGTCACTGAAATAGTAACATTTTTATTATATTTAGATCAAGTATCATTTGATTTTCAAAGCCCCATTCCCAACACTGCTCTGATCACGTTTCTTCTGGGTTGTTGAGTATGAACTATGATGATGATGATGATGATGAAGATCTCACCTGTGATTTTGGCCTGTGGTTCTGGGATCTCCATTAACACTGATCTCTGATCAGAATCATCTGCCATCTTAAACTCTTTCTTCTCTTCCTGCACGAATCGCGCTTTAATGCCTCACCTTCTCAATGTAAACCCCTAAAAACCTTCAGTAGCGCGGATTCAAATACTGACGAAAACTAAAGAAACAAAACTACTAACGAGCATTAAAGGAATTAAGAAATAAACACCGCTGAAGGGCAGAGGAAACTTTCTGTTTGGCGCCGAGAGCGCGCGCTCTGCACTCATTCATTCCGCCTGATCCCGCCCACAGCTTTTACCGCGCGGGCGGGGCTTCCATCCGTGCGCTTTGATTGGTTCACTGTAGTGAGGAGTGATTCTGATTGGTTAGACGTCAGCGCTGTGCTGTAGAAGCTCTGGATCGACTACACTGGGAGTTTAAGGCTTTCATTTGAGTTTCATTTCCTGTAAACGTCTTCGTGCCAAAATATTCTTTAATGTAGATAGTCAACATTTGAGTTTTACACCGATGTGCAAGATATAAAAAGTATTTTATTAACAACCAGATCTCATACACCAAAAATACTCCATAATATGACAAGTCAGTGCATCATTGCTCTATATTCACATCTTATATAAGGAAACAAACCATAACAGAGATTACTACCACTTTAATGAGTACAACAATTACGTTTTGTCGTGGAAAAAATACTATAGTGTTTTCTGAAGCATAGTATTATGCTGTATATATTATAGTATTTACAATGCTTTGTTAATGAATGCTAAAGCATACCTGATAACTGTAATAAATACTGTAGTATACTTTAGTTTTTACTATAATAAACTGTAGTGTATTGTAGTATAGTTGTAAAAACCTTAGGATAGTTTAGATTTAGTTATTTGGGTAAAGTAACTGTTTTTATTAGGCTACTACAGTTGTTACATTACCACAGCAACTATAGAATTACCACAACAAGTTAATTCAAGTGCTTTACTGTGGTATGGTTCAAAAACACTGTAGTATTTACTCTAAAATTACTATAGTATGCTTTTCATGTGGGTTTAAAAGAAAACCGAGAGAGCACCACAGAGTGAAGATGAATGATGAATGATGGTCAGGCTTCATCACAGTGTCTTTGTACTTTTGAGTCTATAGAGTTAAATACAGCACCAGAAGTGATCAAAATAAAACACAATAACCATAAATGTCTTTTCTCTGGGTCAAACTGATCTGGACACACCACTCATGATTTGGTAGGCTGGTTCATCAGGTTCAAGTTGTTAGACACACATTTCCCAGAGTTCATTGGGGTTTGGACGGTGCTGTTTGATCCTTTCGCTGCACTGCAGCCTTTGGGTTTGGGAATCCTGGTCGGTCCAGGACGCCGGAATGATTCCAGAGGCATCTATCAGGAGCCAAAGAGAAAGACAGTGGTCAGTTGGTGCATATAGCCATGCAAACACTGGAGAATATGCTATTGTGTGCAGTTAGAGATATATATTTTATAGATTAACCCTCCTGTTATTCTTCTGTGTTTGTGCTCAAATTGACCCACATTGGTTTCCATGCACCAAGCCAAAAATCAACTCTATAAAAAACACTGTCTTTTCTTCAAAGTACTGTAATAGTGAAGTAATTAAGAAAAAAGTTTTGAGTCATGCATTTTATATTTTAATGTTTGACAAGCTACAATAAAGGTTTTCTGTATATTTATCTGATTCTTCAGTGTTTTTTATAATGCTGAATTTTGGCAAATTGATTGAAAACCATTCAAACCATTTGACCCCAAATCCAACGCTTTTAGAAATGCGTACAGCCCTTCCAAAATACATCTATATGTCAAAACTTGGCATGTACCTTTATAACCCTAAATAAAAAATACACACCAAATTTCAAGGAGAAATAAATGGTTTAACTGGTATTTCAAGCTATTAAAAATTGCATGTGGGTCAATTTGACCAAGAACACCAAGTCAAAACCTGTCCACATATCCTGTATGTATATTCATGACCCTAAATCAGAAGTATTCACCAAATTTTAAAACTAAATAAAAAGTTTAAACAGTGTTTTAAGCAAATCCAACTGAGCTCGACACAAGTTTACACAGATGTGTGTGAAGCTGAGATGACCAGAAGATGGCGCTCCCAAACACAGAAGAGCTCTGGTTGGTGGATCTAGTTCTGTAGGTATGGACACACAAGGCTTCATGCTCTTACGCCAACATGCATTTGTAATTTCTGTCTTAAAAAAACTAATCTTGAAGGCTTCAAGAACATGTTTTGCTTTCTTTTCACCTATAAAGTAACTCTGACATGAGCCTGTGGAGGGAGGATGATGAAAGTGTTTGCGAGAGAGAGGGACAGGAAGCTCAGTGCAGACACACGAGTGTTTCTGCAGTCATCTGCGAGCATCTCCTGGGGTTTGTGTGACGGATCTAATTCCTGCACAATCAGCACAAACGCTCAGCCAGAGAGTGATGTCAATGCAGGAGAAGCATGTCAGCTTGTCACCGTCTGCTGCACATCTGCAAATGCATTCTCTACAGTAAACAAAAAATATGTTCTGAGAACATTTGGCTAACGTTTTTATTTAATTAGGAACACTCTGAATGTTCTCTGAACGGTCAAAACATCTAGTTTTAAATGTATAAATGTTTTGGTTTTTTTTTGCAACATTAAGTTCAACTAATCTTAAGCCCCGTTTAGACTACACGATTTTAGCCTTAATTGCTTAATGTAGGGAGTCGTGGGGATGTTTTCTTGAGAGATTTCAGTGACAGAGTGAAAAAGGTCAGTTTTACCTCAGTTTTCTTTGCATTCCTCTTCATGCTATCCAGATTTCTATCTGCTATCAGTTTTTTGTTTTTTTTCTTTTAAAGATGTCATCACTGATCTAATTTCATGCAATCGGTGACAGCATGCACATCATTAAAGGCGGCATGACATGATTATTCAGGTCCAAACGTGTAGATTTCAGTATAATCTGGCACAGTGACTGTAACGGTGCACTCAGAGTAGGCAGTTTAAACCGTGCCCAAGTGCGTTTGAAAGAGGTGTGCCAGAGCACGGTTCAGTTCGCGTGTAGTGTGAGCGCTAACCGTGCTGGAGCACGGAACAGGACGCATGATGTAAAGTTTTTGCGAAGCTCCAAAAGCAACAAAAGCGATGTTGTTTAACAATAGGCTGTGAGAGGGCTGTGGACCACCGCGGACCAAATGATTTAAAATTACTATCCACAAAGAAAACAGAGCAATGGACTCCATCGCGTTCAGCGAGAGCGCCGCTCTTCCAGTTTATCCTGAAACCGTTGCACCATAATGACATAAGCGTTCTCCGGCACGAATGCTGAAACGCTATGTGAGTGCAGGCCAGAGGTGGAGTGTGGGGGGGGGTAATCGTACTCGGGCCGGTTCACGGCAAAAAATGCCTGGTGTGAGTTCACCCTAACCAACAAAAAATTGTGTACTCTGAACTTCTGACTAAAATATGTCAAAAAACATTCCATAACTGATGTATAAAAAATGTTTTTGTGCTAACATTTTAAGAACGTTATTAAAGAGCAGACAACTTTGTATAAACTTTCTATTAATGTTAACTAGAAGATTGTTTGTTCATAATGTCTTTGCACACTGCATCTGAAATTTCTGTACTGTATTTGTTTTTTTGTGTTCATCACCCTAAATTTTTGTCATGCACAGAAACCTTGCACACTGAGCCACATATTAAAAAGAAGACAGACAATTTTTGTGAACTCTGTGTACAAGGATCTTTACAGTGGGATTGACACAACATGAGGTCATATTTATTTTTTAACGCCCAGAACTTCGGACTCAGTGTGTCCTCCTGAAGAGCACCTTGTCAAAACACTTCAAGAACACCTCCTGTTCGCTGGGTGGATTCTATTCTAAGATCCAGTCTGCTAGAATCAATGTAGTGAATTTGGAGATGTTTTGCAGAGAACTTTTCTAAACGAGCACTCCAAAACCAAACCAACTGCCTGCAGGTTTACGTCACCCATGAAAAATGTTCAAATGTGGGTCACGCTGTGCTCTCGGCTCGGGTAATGCAGCAGAAACCCATGCGGCTCGAGTCAGAGGGCACGTAGATGCACATAATGACCGCTAATTAAAAGTGTGGTACAAGCAGGAGCTTCCTGAGATGAGCGGCGCTGCAGCTGCTGTCACCATGGAAAATAAACAAGGCTTTTGTTTGGGCTTTGGAGGGCCGCTGAGAGAACTGCCTCCAAACAATCGAGTTCTGCTGAAGGAACTCGCAGGAACATTTTTATTGGGTAATGTTTGCCTTTACACATGCTCCTATGTGAGTTTCATAATCATAAACAAAAGCCTAAGCTGGTTTATTGGTCTTATAGGTTTGTTGTTTTCTGAAGTTCTCGTCAGGTAAAAACTCACCAAAACCTGCGCTTGTTTAGCTTTGTTCCCAGGGTGACTGTGTGTGTCTTGTTAGGGCTGTGTATAAATACACTATCAGCGATCATCAAATCACATGAAAAGCACCTCTAAATGATTCTTTCTGTCCGATCAGGCACCCCATGTCATTTGTGTTTCTTGGTAGCAAGGTTCACGTCGTCTCTAGTGCACATACTGCATCGATTCTAAATGAGTGTTTGTGTGTTTGAGTGTGATTCACTAACTGGGCTGATGAGACATCGTCTCACTTCATAATCACAGCTGTTCCCGAGCCCTCCATGAACGGCAGATTGTTTAGCCAGACAACCAGAGGATACACACTCCAGACGGCACAAATTCCAGCCTGAATCAATTTAACGCTTGATATAGTCCATGTTCACGGGTGTTCACTCACTGCTGTGTTTCTGCATGTGTGAGGCGATTCATTAAAAAGACCATGCTTTATGATGTCTGATAATATGCTACTGCCAAAAAAGTTGTCATCTTTTTTGACCTGTGCATGCAAACTCATCAAGCTAATGCTTTAACTTTCTTTTAGCTTTAATGTTGTTTTTCTTTGGAGTCAGATCACATGCAGCAGTGAACGGCCATGCATTTTCCATGATATCATTAGAGAAGACCGTAGTTTGTCTCAGTGAGAGCGGCGGATGGTGGTGTTTTGGATCGGGCCAGTAACTATGACATCAGACAATGAATTGAACTCATGCAGACATGTTCTCAACCTCTCCTTACCTGATGTGAGGTTCTGCTCATTATGTGAGCTGACTTGGCTCATTTACCGCAGAAACCTATGTCTTATTAGTGATTAAGTGTTTTCTACAAATGAAATCATGCAATCATGAACATCTCTCTGCTCCAATGTGCATCTCATCAGAATTACCGAAAATAATCATAAACTAGGCTATTGTTAACATTCTCATTTTAATTATTAACAGAAAAAAAACAGAAACCCAACATAAAATCTGAGTGGAAAATGGAAAATAAACCAAAAATACATTTGTACATCAATCAGTAAACTTTAATGGTACAGGATCATTTGCTATCTATCAAAAACAGTAAGTGCACTTAACCTCAAAGTGAAGTGAAAAAGCACAAATGCTCATGTTATGTGTCGTTTTTTCTGCTTTCGTTTTACATATCATGCACATAAACATCTCATTATTAATCAAACAGAAACAAACAACGGCAGACACTACAGTTGCACTGGTTAGCCGCTACTGCGGTCAGATCTGAGGGACTGGAGTGGAACAAGGTGCCAGGGGTCGACGGTTGAGGAGATCAGGGGAGGGTCACTAATCAAACACTAGTCAGTCTGGGTCAGTCACAGACATTACTTACTGTAATTTGTGAGGGTCGTGAGATCGGACTGGATGTGGGCTTTATCACAATGCTGCTTGTGATTTTGTTGTTGCCTTTGGCTGGAGTGCCATTGGTTAGCACTGGAATCCTTTGCTCCGGCCCAAGGGAGTAATAGGGGATGGATTTGGCTGTGGTGTTTACGGCTTGAATGTAGGGGCTCCCTAAGTGGATATGGATTTTGTTGTCGTCAGTGGTAATGACATTTGGACCTGAGCTGTTGGACCTCTGCAGTTGCCAGCTGTTCTGCCTTTCTGGGCTCACGCGGAAAACCGTATGACCTCCCACAAGCTCTGCCGGCTCTGACCGGTCAGGGCTTCCGGTGGTAACGGACACAATCTGAATGGGTGACATGGCTCGGTCTGGGGTCACCGATCCACAGGACTCAGAAGCTTGCAGAGTTTGCGAATAGGCTGCCATGGTAAGTGGCGACATGGAGCGGTTGGGCGTGCCTGGGCTACAAGGACTCTCCGGAGGAGGAGGAGAACCCTTGGGTTTGTTGGAAGGTGAGATTGGCGAGTTTTGAAGGATTGTGATGCGCTGTTTTGGAGGGGCTCCACTCGTCGGGATGACCGCCGTGCTCGTATAAGACTGGGCGTTCTCTGCAATGGGACTTGTGATCTCGAGAGTTGCCATGTTGTGCCCATGGTCAGGGGTCACTTTGATATGGAGGGGTTGTCCAGGACTGTGTGCAAGGAACACGTCTCCCTGTTGAACATGATTGCTGTTCTGTTGTCTCGTTGGCATCTTGCCATTTATTGGATGCTGACTTTCTCGTGTCTTAAGAAAAGGACCTCTGACTCTTCTCATGTTGTTGTTGAGATTGTTTACATTGTTCATGAGTGATGGACTGCATTTGGTGAGGTTGATCTCATTGTAATTAACCTCGTCCTCCGGATCGCTCTCCACGTATAGCTTGCCGTTGACCAGGGCACGTTCCAGTGGTGCAAGGTTTTTGTAATTTGGAGACAGGCTGTCTGTTGGGTCCGTCTGCACCTCCTTTGTGGAGACTTGGAGATCTGAAAAGCGTCTTCCGTTCATGCCCGGCCTTAGACTCTTACTGAAGCGGCGGTATCTCTCGAGCTCTCGTGTTAGAGCCTCCATCTCTCTGGCCAGCTCTTTGTTCCTGACCTCTTGCTGGGTGAGTTTTCTCTGTAGGGTCGAGTGGTCTGTTTTCAAGCGGCAGATGGATTCCTCTGTGCCCATGTACTCGTGGATCTTCTCTTTGAGGGCTTCGACCTCTCTAGTGAGATGGCTGGATTTGGCCTCTTCCTCTTTCAGACGCTTGTACAGGATATGCTCCTGGTTGGATTCCTCTTTCTCAGCCATCTGGTACTTGGACAGTTCATTCCTGGAGATTTCCAGCTCCTCCATCAGGGCTTTTGCTCGTTCCTGTTCATTGGAATATCTCTTTTCCAGGGATTCAAATTCATCTTCAGACTTCAAAAGATCACCCTTAACCGCCTTCATCTCCTTTAGCTTCCTCCTGAGGCGTTCCACTTCTTGGGTCAAATCTTTCACTTTGTTGTCTTCTTGTTGGTAGCGGAAAGGAACTGGGCTCTTTGCATGCTCTTCCTTGGCCTTGTTTCTCAGTAATTCTCGTTCCACTGCTTCCAGTGACTGAAGACGCTTTTTCATCATGCTGACCTTGGACTGAAGGTCACCACTTTTCTCTTCCTCCGCTTTCAGCTTAGCTTTGAGCTCGTCCCTCTCCCTAGTGGCAATGCACATCTTCTCCTCCAGCTCAGCCTTTGACCTAAGAGCTCTCTTGCTCTCTTCGATCAGTTTTTCAGTGACAGTGTTGACTTTATCTTGTTCTGCCTGCAGTTTGCCAGTGCTGTTTTGCACTTTGTCCTCCATCAGCTTTAACTTTTCGCCCATGGCTTTTCTCTCATCCACTAGCATGACAGTCAGTGTTTTCAGCTTTGTCAGATCCTCTTTCAGCGCCAACTCCGTCTTCTCTAAATAACCCTCGGTAGCTTCAAGCTCTTTGATTCTGACTCTCAGCACATCTAGTTCATTAGACATGTGTTTAGTCATGGTCCGCTCTTTCTCTAGGTTGCTTCTCAGTGAATTGCACTCCTGCTTACTCTTCCCAAAGGCATCTTCTAGCTTTTCAAGTTCCATGATTCTGTGATTCAGCTTGTCCACCTCTGCTTTTAAGCCAAAGCTCTGGCTTGACTCCTTCTCCAGCTTTCTGTTGAGGTCCCTGCACATGTCCTCCATCTTGATCAGCTCCTCATCCTTCCCTTCCATTTCGAGCACTCGTTTCCTCAACTCCTCCACCTCCGACACTAGGCTGGAGTTGCCGCACTCCCCTCGGCTGATTTTATCCCGCAGTTCCTGCAGTTCTTCCTCCGCTCTGTGAAGGGTCTTGTTGGTTTCTTCTAGCTCATCTAACTGCCGGCTGAGCGAGGAGAGCTTCTGCTGCAGCTGTCTGTTCTGGGCATCTTCATTGGTCAGTTTAGCAGTCATGGCTTCCTGCTCTTGGTGGAAATGGCAGGTCTGGTTGCGTAACTCCTCCTCCAAGCGAAGTACTTTGTTCTCCTCTTCTTGCAGCTGGGTTTGGGCGGCGCTCAGCTCCTCTTGGGCCTGGGTGGCAGTATTCTGAAGTTCCTTGACCTTTGTTGTTTGTTGGGTCAGCTGCTCAGCGAGCCGTTGCTGTTCATCGACCACTAGCAGGGCGAATGACTTTAGCTTGGTCAGCTCGTCCTTCAGATTTGTGACTGTCTTATTGTTCTCTTCCTCCTTTCTCTCCTGGTATGTCTTTTCCTGGTCAACAAGCAGTTTCAGTCTGGAAAGAGAGAAGAACATAGGAGAAGACTGTGAGGCCTGGGAAAACATGACATTTGTGGTAATTATTTACACAGACCTCAATTTCGCATTTGGGCTTTAAGTGAAAGTTAACTGAACTGGTATTCAACTGGGAACCTTCATGTCTATGTTTGTCCTTGCCATATGAGGATATATGGAGGAAATGAAAAACCCGTCGACTAAAAGTGGGGCAGTGTGTGTTCCAGAGGTACAAATTCGTGCAGAAAGTGGGGTCTTGGTGGCTGGCACGAGTTTCCCTGCTCCCAAATGCCGCCAGCGGTGGAGGGTGTTTTGACTACAGGACGCAGCTGCCAACCTGCACTACAGAAGGCACATTAGAGTGGAAATGGAAAAAGTCTCTTAATAAGGGGGTTCCTCTGTCTCTTCCCCCACACCCATGAACACCACCACGTTCCCTTGGTGGTTTTATATTTTAAGGAATTCCCCCTCCTCCAAAGGCCATTACTGGCTATGTAAACAAAACCTCTTTCAGAGGCTCCTAACCAGCAGTGGACAAGGATGATGTCAGCGCTACGAGGCGTATGAAACCACCTCATCCAGAAGTGTGTCCACATGCTTCCATGTGTTTGTCACTGATACGTGGCTTCAGCCATTCAAGGGTAATGGAAAAAATGGCTGAGAAAAAAATGAAAGATGAAAATAACAGAAGAGAGATAAAATATAAATGTTCGTCAAATTCTAAAAATACAGTGTTATAATCACAGTGCAGTGTCCTGCTGAACACGAACCGAAGCAGCAGTGTGTTTGATGAGATGACAGCACTGAATGAACATTCATAAAGCGTTCAACCAGCCTTCTTCTGGAAATATCTGTGGTGTTCCTCTTGCACTGTGACTTCATTAAACATTTGTGGTTTACCATTAACAGAGGAAAACGAAAGCCAAAAGTTAAAGTGTGTGAAACTTAAACTCTAATGTGCTAATTGCTCACAAATGCTGTAGTGAACTCATTATCTGCCATCACAAGGACAAAATCATACTCTCAAACCCTTGGTTTTTATTAAGTGACCTGAACAACCTGACCTGACCTGACACTACATGTCTTTGTAATTCAACGGCATGATATGTTTGTGCAATCCCTGCATCACAGGGATCTGTATTGTTAAAAGCGCTATATAAATAAAAAAAAGTGACTGCATATTTACCGTCATAAACAGTACGCAAGATCACAGCCAGCACACTCTAAAATATAGTGCGCTGAAAACTACAGTATATTTCCAGTGGATATACATGTGTGTTGAAAGTGAAGTAAGGAATTTAGCTAGATGCAGACACAAACTTTTCCTGTAGTAGAAATACGTTAAATGTGACACAGCCTATGATTCCCAGCAGCCCCCTGGGAGGAAATGACACGTCTTCTGTCATCATGTAAACACATTTGCTACAGAATTGATTTATTCAATCCTCTAACCACTGATTCTGGATTAAGCAGTGTACAGACAACTATGTGGTCGATCTGTAGACATGGCGCTCATGAGAAAACAACGAAAGCAGAAGGGATACTGAGCTCATCAGAATGCAGCAGCCTGAGAGTCTGTCGGCCTAAAACCAGCTCAGGAAATCAGGAGGCGTCCATTAAAGAGAACCGCCTGATCGACTTGGACTCGCTCCCAAGAGCCCAGATTTTTTACAGAGAAAAAGTGAGGAAAAATCTATGCCATGGAAAAAAAGTCTTGGAAAAGCCTGCCAGAAGGTTTTAAACGTCATGAATAAGGGTGTGTGAAATCCCAAGATGATCTGAGAGAGCGTGCAACAAACTCGACTAGATTTGGGTTTGGAACATTTCTGTGCATTTCTGTGACAATGAGCTCTCAACGGTTTTGCCTCATTAAACAGCTTTTTAGTAATCATTTGTAAAGCATTATGGGATAAAATACTGGTCTAACATTCTGAGGTGTTTGTGTCCAGCAGAGGGCAGCAGATCAGAGACGATCTACTGGGTTTATTACGAGTCATACCGCTCCAAAACTAAAAGCAAACTAAACATGCATTAAAGGACTAAAACACTTAAAAAGTGTCCACAACTAGAACGCGTCAGTGACAAATCAAACATCAGTCCGTTTAGAAACAGCAGATACTCGCACTGGAGAGTAGCTGTACTGAAGATTATCACTGTATGAGAGCCAAGTTAATAACAGGACTGATGTTAACGACAGTACGTAACTAGAACACGCTCATCTATCAATCATAACCTTGTCCTTTTCCAAAATCTGCTCATATATTTACTATTATCTTGCATGAAATTCCGACTGATCATCTACATCATCTGCATCACGCAGTGATTCTGCCAACATGAGAACTCTATTATTACTTCATAAAGACATGAAACAATGGATTGAAGGATCATCATCATCCCAGCAGAGCACTCAATCATTTCTACTGATGTTGAAGTTTAAATGACATCAGATTTTGATGCAATGTAAGCGTTACCACTAGAATCAATCTACCAGCTCATTTAAAGTAAAATCATCTCGTTTAATATCAAAGACTATCTACACGCAGTGAGAGTTTCTGCATACGTGTGTGTGTGTGTGTGTGCGTCGTACCTGGTCAGGGCTGTTGAGCTGCTGCTGCTGCTGGTGTTCAGTGTGTCAGTGATCTGAACATTCCAGCTCCAAAACTCAACAATGAGACGGACTGAAGACGCCTATGAGAGCATGACATCATCAGCACGCCCTTATATGGAGCCTCTCACAGCCATGAGCTTGTGTGTGTGTGTTACAGGACAGAGTGTGTGATTAATGTGTTAAATATCTGTAGTCTGTATGTCAGTGCTCTGGAAGGCAGCGCATGTGTGTGTGTGTGAGATGAGAAACTTTCTTTGGATTACAACATTTCCTTCTGGTTTTCCTCACTTGAAGTCATTAATTCACCCAAAGGGAGAAAAATGTACTAACATTTATAAAACACAGAGAAACATCAGTGCGTGCGTGCGTGCATGTGTGTGTGTGTGTGTGTGTGTGTGTGTATAAAAAAATAGAGATCAAATGTAACCAAACTGTTTTGGTTGGTTTAAGGTTTCAATAGTTAACAACTTAACAATACTTCTGCAGTTAAAGTTAGTTTTAACACTTACTAATACATTTTTAAGATAAAGTATGTCTGTTAAGTTTAGGTAATGTAGTGTGAACTAACAGGAGCATGATTTTAACATATTTTTATAAACATTATCTAAAGGTTTATAAATCATGTAAAAACACTTTGTTTATTTTTAGCTCGTGTTAATTAATTCCTTAATAAGACCTTATGTAAAGGGCTACTTTTAATAGATAATATGATAGATATAACTGCTTATATTCTATATTGTTCCATCTATCTACAGTCACACTCTCTTGCACACACACACACACACCTACAAAAACTCACACACTTGTGCTCACACTCTCTTACACACTCAGACTCTCTCTCTCTCTCACACACACACACACACACTCGTGTAGTGTGTCCATGTGTTGTGGGGTCTCTTCATAGGTGTAATGGTGTTTCTACTGTACAGACTGTATGTGGTATTG